>OFHS01000083.1:0-66768 GCA_900245855.1 Calvadosia cruxmelitensis | reverse complement strand
AACTATTTACCTGTGCTAATAATTTATCTTGCAAACCTGCTGTATTGACTCGGTTACGAAAGCGACAAATAATAGAATTATCTGGCTTTTTCCCATCTATACTAAATCCACAAAACCGCATGAACACCAAATCTCTTTGCAATGCTTGTGCTATACCTTCATCCGATAAGTGGTGCCATGTTTGTAGCAAGAGAATTTTGAACCTACTCACCACATCATAATCGCCCTTTATAAGGTGCATTATTTTCCGCAGTGCATTCCAGTCAATTATTTTGAGTAATGTGTCAAGTTCTGTTGAAGGAACTATCACAAATGCATCTGCAAAACCCAAAGTTTATGTGGTGGATACTCGCATAGTTTTATTCGTATTGGAAAATCACCACTCTACCATTTCTTGGCAAAATTTGGCTCTAATGTAGTGGTCTTTATTTGATTATCGAAATTTTACCTTAGGGGTGTTAACAAACTGATATAATATAGGTTGAGATGAGATAGTTAAAAGAAAACTATAAAATCTGGCGATTATTTTTTATACACGAAAAAATTTTCTCAATTTTGTAGAGACATTAAACGTTTAAAACCAGAAAAAAATTGCTGTCGACAGATAATGACAGGGTGATCGACTGTGTTTTATATGTTTTGAAAAAAATGGTTTCTTGACAAGATTTATCAAGCTATTTTAAGAATTAGAACGCGGTTTATACTCGCTTTAGCAGAACGGTCTTTATAGTGCCTATCAATATTTTTTTATGAAAAAAATCGTGTTTATTTAATATCGTATAAACAAGGGTTTAAATTAAACCCGAAACGGATATGCCAAAATTTAAAAAAACAGGACACAATAATAAATAAAGACGGTTTAACAACTAGATTACCCTTGACTATCAGTCTTGTCAAAAATTGAGTCGCTCGGCTTCTCCACACAAAATTAACCCTCTGCCGTTTTTTGAATATTGCATCAAGAAATCCCAAATCCTTATATCAAATACATTGTTGAATGAAAGATAATTTTCTTAGAAAAGAAGCCAATGTATTTTGCCTAGAGTCAAGAATCTAAATCCCTTAATGGTGCAAATAGCTAAATGAACAACAATATATAATTTAATAGAGATAATGTTCGCTAAAATCAAAAAAATACAGGCGAGTTGCCCACGATATGACTTAGCTTGTTCTAAATATTATTAACAAAACCTAGTAAAAAAATATGAGTACAAACACAACCATGAACAAGGTACTTTTGATTATTATTTATAACCATCAATATAATCAGAACATTGAGGTTTTAGAGCGAATTTACAAGGACAAATTCAGTGATATTTATCATATAGTCCCTTTTTATAATGGCGTTAAATCAAATGTAATTGCCGTTTACGAAAATTCTTACTATTTTCAAGGATATGTTGCTCAAGGACTAAAAATTTTCTTTAAGCAAACGTATGAGCACTATTTTTTTATTGCCGATGATTTGATATTAAACCCTGCTATAAACCAACACAATTATTCTAACTACTTTAACTTAGATCAAGAAACGTGCTTTCTATCTGAGTTTATTTCATTGCACAAAAGGAAAATGTGGTGGTCTCAAACGGGAAAGGCTTACCGATGGAATGTTAAAATTGCGGGTGTTGAAGCGACAAACCAACTTCCTGATTATGAAATCGCTCTTCAAAAACTTCAATCATTTGGATTAACAATAAAGCCACTTCGATATAATCAAATTTGTGAAAATTGCCCTCAACATAGGATTCGAAATTTTGTAAAATACTTTTTAAGATATAGAAAATTAGGTCCATTTAAACAATATCATTTACAATATCCGATGATTGGATCTTATTCAGATATTTTTATAATTAATTCGAAATCAATCAAACAATTTTCTCATTTTTGTGGAGATTTGCTGCAACAAAATTATTTGTAGAAATAGCATTACCTACATCAATGGTATTATCGGCGAAAAAAATTGTACTAGAGGAAAACCTAACTCTACAAGGCAAGGCACTTTGGACAAAGGAAGATTATCAAGAATTAGATAGATATGAAAAATTATTGAAACGACTTTTGGAAGACTTCCCTAAAAATTATCTTTATTTGCATCCTATTAAACTCTCAAAATGGAATATTGACCTATGAAAAAAACCATTGTAATAACAAGCATTTTCAACCCTACAGAGGCTGTATTCGCGTTTTCTAGGAAAAAAGATTACCAATTAATTGTGATCGGAGATAAGAAAACACCGGCGGAGTGGAATTGTGATAATGCTCGTTATTTTTCGGTCTTACAGCAGGAAGCTTTGGGATATAACTTGTCAAAGGCATTGCCATATAACCATTACTGCCGAAAAATGATAGGATATATAAAAGCCATTAAAGATGGAGCAGATTATATTATAGATACCGATGACGATAATATTCCTAAGGAAAATTGGACTTTCCCCGATTTCGAACAAAAATATGATTGTATTACCGAAAACAAAGGATTTATTAATGTTTACCAGCTTTATACACAGCAAAAAATTTGGCCACGAGGATTGCCTATTCATTTAATAAATAAACAATTTGAACTCGAAAAAGATTTAAAATCAACTCTATGCAAGGTCGGAATTTGGCAGGGATTAGCCGATGAAGACCCAGATGTAGATGCAATATATCGTTTAACAAGTGATACTCCATGCTATTTTGAGGAAAGAGGGCCAGTAATCTTAGGTAAGGGCACTATTAGTCCGTTTAATACTCAAAATACTATGATTAGAAAAGAATTATTCGCTTTAATGTATTTGCCGACGTATGTCACTTTTAGATTTACTGATATTTTAAGAGGTTTAGTCACTCAACCAATAATGTGGTTGTATGATTATCAACTTGGTTTTCTGAATGCAACGGTTGTTCAAAAAAGAAACCCTCATGATTATATGAAGGACTTTATTTCAGAAATTCCGATGTATCAGCATTGTGAAAAAGTGATTGAATTAGTTTCAAATTCTATTACAAGATCTGAAAGTATTGGAAATAACCTCTATAATGCCTATATTGCCTTATTGAAAGAAAATATTGTTTGCGATCAAGAAATTATTACGCTCGAGGCATGGTTAAAAGATATAGATGAGTAATTTAAGCCTATAATAACCGTGAGCTCGCTAGGTATGACGTGCTGTCAAAAAATAAAGCAAGCACAGCGATTTGTCCTTTGACATCAATGCTTTTTAGGAAAGAGTCCCATATTACATATTAAAGATAATGTTTTGATGCAAATCAAGCCAGGTTTAGAAACTGGTAATTTTAAATTATCAAAGAAAGAGAAACCTTTTTCCAAAAATTGTGTTTGCGCAACAGGAGGAAAATGAAGGACGTCTATTTTTAGATTTCTCAGTAGCAGGGATTCGCTTTCTTGTTCGCCTGACCCACATAAAAAAATTTCTTGCGAGCCCGTCTTTTAAAATTGAGTTGGCACCAAGTATTTTTTTCTGTCGGAGGCTCTCCTAGTAAAAAATAGAGCAAAGGGTTTTTCAAGAAGACCACAGAGTCAAAAATCCATAAAAAAATAATGAATGGGATTTTTGAATTTATTGAACGGTATTTCATTTGCTTTTTAGAGGAGGAAAGAAAGTGCTTTTACTGGATTTTCAGTCCTATTTTGAAGGCATTTTTCTCAAAATCAGTCCCCGTTTGATGTTGATGGTGAACTGGTTTTTACAGAAAATCCAAAAACAATCGCCCCTAGGTTCTTGAGTCGTTGGAAGAGGTTTTGTCGATCGATTGAAAAAGGAAAACCAACCAAATGATTTTACCACGAGACTGACCTCGCCTTGAAAGTCAGTCTATTCTGTTCCTGGTTTGACAAAAACGAGTCGTTCTCCAGAACTGACTTTGGTTTGCAAATCTATCCCTTCTTCGCTTGCCTGCTGTCGGATTAACCTTCTGAATTCGCTAAGTTTGATATTGGAAAAATATTCTATGGAAAGAAGCCCTGGCATGTTTTTAATTTCACGGAACGATTGAAAACCTTCAATTTCTTCGGCCATTTGCAATAATCTATCTTCATCGTCTTCAGAGTAATTATTAAAAATGATCGTGTAGCTTCGGCCGCGTTCGCTCAGTGAGCGGTAGTAATTTGATATATTTTGAACGGATAAATTACCTGCCGTGAGGGCCGATTTTTCCGCGGCACGGTTCAAAGCCTGATTCCAGGCGTAAGAACCAGGGCTTGCATTGGTGAAATGTTTCTTGGCCGACTGTTCATTAGAAATACTGTCTTGCGTGGCAATATCATAAACATTCAAGCGCACCATAACTGACGCGGAAGAAAAATCAGAACGAGAGTGCTTCGTTGGAGAAACGTCAAGTGCTTCAAAAGTAATAAAAATGGTGATGTCCTGTGCGGCCAAATCCTCAAAATATTTTTCCGCTAAAGCGGTATTAAAAGATTGTTTGCGATATTTTTGTAATCGAAAGCCTGCATCAATAAATTTTTGAGCGATTACGTTGCGAGCGCTGATCACTGGATTCGCTTGAGGTGGAAAAGATCGATTATTTTCAAGGGCGTAAAAAAGCACAAATTTTCGATGCCCCAATTCTTGTTGCAAGATGTTTAACGCTTGTAAATCGTTTTCTATTTTTCCTTTTGCCACTTCCGCGGAGATGGTTACCAACCATTTTTGGCCGTCTGGACTTATTTCATTTTTAAGAACCTCATACTGAGAAATATAACCGTTTGATTTAGCGTAGATTTTATCCTGTAAAATCCGCCAATTTTGAGTAATGGTGTTCGCATCGATAAAAACACCAACTTCCTGCTCTATTGCACTGCGTTGTGCGTTTCTAAGGGCTTGTTTTTGAGCCAAGATTTCATTATTGTTAAAAACCTGTGCCTGCCCCAAAGCGATCACCGAAGCGAAACGAGAGGGGGGAGATTTTATCCAAAGCAAGGCTATCAAAAACAGAAAGAAGTAAGAAAAAATTTTAGGAGAAAGCAGCGTATTAGTTTTCATCGTTAAATCGTTCGAAGGGCCATAAATTTTCTTTACTGAGCAAAGTGCGATTATCGACAAAATCAGGCAATCTTGCTTTTTTCTTGTCAATTTCTTGAATTTTTTTACCATCAATACGTTCCTTTTTCCCGTCATCATAAACAATTATTTTTTCCGTTTCCAAGTTATTTTCACGGGTAATTTTCCAACGCAATATCGCATCAGACCATGCCTGGGCGTAATGCAATTGTTTTTTGGCTTGATTTGCCTTAGCGTACATTTGAGCAGCTTCGTGCCAATAGCCAAGAATGCTGTACGTCTGTCCCATATTGTAAAAAGCGGCCGCTCTATTGGCAAGAAAAATTTCCTGCTCCGTGTCTTCTTTTGGTTCATATGCGGCAACTAACCAAGTCAGGAGTGCGTCACGCCAATTCCGAGCTTCAGCCAATCGGATACCTTTCAAAATTGTTTCATTTCCTGAAAAAAAGAGAAAATCGCCAAACCACCCCGTATTTACTCCTTGTTCATAGAAAAGACGTTCTCCGTTTTGTCGATAATTCAATGAAGCCGCCAAACGAGCAAAGGTAAGACGCGACAGCCGATCGGATTCATATTGAGCATCTGGACGATTTTCGATCTCTCCTTCGCCTTTATAATATTGTTGAAAAGTTTGTTCAATCGTTTTCTCAAAAAGAGTCGCATTGTCCGACAGACGATTCAATTTAAAGCGGAAAATCAAGATAAGATTGGTAATAACCACTGGATCGTTTTTGCTGCTATCACTTAAGAGGGAACTCGCAAAAGATTCTGTGACTTCGACTCTTGGTTGAGAATTCATAGAATTTTGCTCAGAAGTTTTTTTTAAATTAATCTGAGGAAGGGAAGAATCAATTTGCTCGACTTCCCAAAAATTAATACCAAGAACCTGAGTATCCAGAATAGCAGTATGCTCTCTTTCTTCTTCATTAAGTTCCTTTAATTGAACACTATCGATGATTTCAAAAATGTTTTCCTCTTTCAAGGAATCTCCTAACAAATTTTTGAGCCTTGGCCCATCTCGACCTTTAAATTGATCGATAAAAATATAATGTATTTTTCCTAAAAATTCAGGATGATGTTTCTCAGCATAGGTAATATTATTGCTGACAATATAATAACAACCATTGATATAAAAAACTGCCACCAAAAATAAGATAAAACGACTAAAGCCCATAAGATTTATTCTAAAATAATCATAAAACCAGTAAGAGTGTGATGCGATTTTCCGTGAGGTACTAAAATAAAAAAATCCTTTGATTTTATTGTTTGAAACGCTAAAAAAACTCCTTTTGTCGACAGAAAGCAAACCCCTTGTTAGGTTCTACGTCATTGAGCCTGTTCAGCTTCAAAAATAATCAGCGCGGTTTCTCGCTGTGAACGAAGCAACCTAAACCAATTTTTATCGATACCTATTGTGGATAAATATACCCCTGAAGAAATAGAGCAAAAATGGTACCGTATTTGGGAGGAAAACAAATGTTTTTCTCCTGACAAAACAAAATCTGGCGAAACTTACTCCATTGTCATTCCTCCACCGAACGTTACTGGAAGTTTGCATATCGGTCATGCTTTAGATAATACCCTGCAAGATATTTTAATTCGTCGTCAAAGAATGATGGGCAAAAAAACGCTCTGGTTGCCAGGAACTGATCACGCTGGCATCGCCACGCAAATGGTAGTCGAACGCCACCTCAATCAACAAGGCATACAGAAGGAAGATCTTAAACGAGAGAAATTCATTGAAAAAGTTTGGGAATGGAAAGAAAATTATGGAGGAACCATAGCCAACCAATTGAGGCGTTTAGGAGCCTCTTTAGATTGGGAACGAGAACGCTTTACCCTCGATGAAGGTTTGTCTGTATCCGTAAAACGAGCGTTTACGCACTTGTATCAAAAAGGATTGATTTATCGCGGTGAATACCTCGTCAATTGGTGCCCAATAGATAAAACCGCTATTTCCGATCTCGAAGTTGAATATAAAGAAGTTGTAGGAGAATTAACCCGCATCGCTTACCCTTTAGAGGGCGGTTCGGGTCATGTTGAAATCGCTACCACGCGTCCAGAGACTCTTTTAGGTGACACCGCCGTGGCTGTTCATCCAGACGACGAACGATATCGTTCTTTAATTGGTCGTTATTTGATTGTACCTTTGATCGAAAGAAAAATTCCCATCATCGGCGATGAATTTTGCGATCCTGATTTTGGAACTGGGGCGGTAAAAGTCACACCGGCTCATGATCCAAATGATTTTGCCATAGGCAACCGCCATAATTTAGAACGGATCAATATTTTTACAGAAGAGGCTAAAATCAATACAGTTTATCCCCCTCTTCAGGGTATGGAACGATTTGATGCCCGAAAGGAAATAATTCGTTTACTGAAAGAAAAAGGCTACTGGCGTTCAAGCGTCAAACATACTCACAGCGTAGGTCATTCCCAACGGCAAAAAGCTGTGGTCGAGCCACGTTTATCCGTACAGTGGTTTTGTAGCATGAAAAAAATGGCGGAGGTAGCCGCACAAGCCGCCCATTCGGGCGAACTCAAAATTACACCATCGAATCAAACGAAAATTTTCTTGGAATGGCTTTCTAAAATTCAAGATTGGTGCATTTCTCGCCAATTATGGTGGGGACATCGTATACCAGCTTGGTTTTGCGAGGAATGCGACGAAATTATCGTCAATGAAGAAACCCCGCAAAACTGCCCCAAATGTTCTTCATCTCGTTTGCGACCAGAAGAAGACGTACTCGACACTTGGTTCAGTTCTGGCTTATTCCCCTTTTCTACTATGGGGTGGCCAGGAAAAACAGAAGACCTAAAGCTCTACTACCCCAACAGCACGCTCATCACGGGATATGACATTTTATTTTTCTGGGTTGCACGCATGGTAATGCTTGGTATTGAACTCACTGGTAAAGTGCCTTTTCCCCAAGTTTTTACGCACGGATTGGTCAGAGACAGCGCTGGAGAAAAAATGTCAAAATCTCGAGGTAACGTAATCGATCCAATGCTCCTCATTGAGCGTTACGGGGCTGATGCTCTGCGTTATACGCTTTGTTCTTTAACTGTTATGGGAAACGACTTAAAATTACCCGAAAAATCGATCGAAGAAAGCAAATTTTTCATCAACAAAATATGGAACGCCTTTCGGTTCACTCGTTTCCACGCGGATCGTTTGGGAACCCCAAAACCGATTATTGAAGTTGTTCTCGGCACTTTTGATCAATGGATTATCTATAAACTCCACGAATTGATCGAAGAAACGGATCGACATTGGGACAATTTTCGTTTCCATGAAGCCTCCAAAAATTTATACACCTTTACTTGGCGCAACTTCTGTGACTGGTATTTGGAAACCATTAAACCGACCCTGTTTGGAAAAATGGGAGAAGAAGCCCAAGAGGCCGCTTTTGCAAGTCTGCATTATGTCAGTTCAACATTGTTGAGGCTCTTACATCCCATCATGCCTTTTGTGACTGAAGAGTTACAACAGCATTTACCCCAAAAAGAGACATTCTTGATGAGTGCCACTTACCCCCGAGTAAATAAAGAAACCAAGATTTCAGATCAAGAATTCGAAAGGGCAGAAAATATCATCGCGGTGATTTCAGGAATACGCAATCTCTGCGGAGAAAATAACATTCGCCCAGGACAAAAAATCAAAGCCGCTTTACTTTCGCAAGACCAAAATCTGAGCTCTTTAAGCGCAAAGAACAAGATCGTGATTGAAACTCTGTCCTCCTGTGATTTATTGATCAATGAAGAATTGGAAAGAAATCGCAATACCGTTGTTTTTTCAGGCAAATTATTCGAAATCGTAGTTGATTTTTCCGACCAAATCGATCCAGAACAAGAACACCGGCGTTTATCGAAACAACAAGTAAAAATAATCGCCCGACGGGAAGCTCTCCAACAGAAACTCGCAAATGAAGCATTTCTTAGCAAGGCTCCCGCTCAAGTCGTGAAAAAAAATAAAGAAGAGCTCGAAGTTTTAAATGAGCAACTACAAAGGCTGGAACGGGATTTAGCAGCCTTCCCAGAGAAAAAATAAGTTCCCTTTTTAGGAATATGTATTTAAACAACGATAAAAAAATTATCTCTTAGACTTTCAAACACGTGTTTCGTCTAAAATATGAAACCAATGCTTAACGGCGTTGTTCCTTCGTTTTCCTCGTAAAACATCCTAATTCAGGTTCCGTGTTTGAGTTGCATGATTATGTTTGCGTATTCGTATTTCCAATACAAGAGCACTCCTTAGAAAGTACCTCGATAAATGCTTATCATGCATTTACGGAAGTCATAACCCTTCAAATGGCATAATTTTTCGTATACTCTTCATTCCATTGCAATATCATGATGGCGAACCCAATCGATAGCCTACCAGTTGACACGCTCAAACGCTTTGAGTCACCATAATTTTTCAAATTTTTTGAGAGTTCAGACCGCATTTCGTTAATTCCGACTGTCTTAATGTTTTCGCGACATCGAATTCTAGAATCAAAGCCACAATGCTCTTTATCAAACGTGTCTGGCACGAACCGAATTAAAAAAAACAACTAAATAAATGCATTGAATCCTTATTTATCAAGGGAAGGAGAAAACCAGACTTTCCGTTCTGTCGGAGCATCGCCCACCTTCTTCGGTAAAATTTTTTCCGTCATCCTTGCCTTTCTGGTTTTATGTGCTGTTTCTAAAACCGTTTTTGTAAAAATTATCGTCCATAGTGATTTTTCTATGAATGTTACATTGCCAGTAACGCCATACTAAGCTATCTTAATGATAATACAATTTTTTTACCGACTATGAGATATTCCCCTGTGCCTAACCACCATTTAATGTGATGTGTCAATTTCTGGTTATTATGAGAGAGAAAGGTCCTGCTTTGGAATTGCCGTAACTCGAAAAATACGACCTTTACACACAAAAAAATTTGGCACGGATCGTGATTTTCTCCTTATAAAAAAGTAAGCGGCTTTTAAATATTTTTCCGCGTGTTATCGAATCAAATTTTTGTTCATACCTCTTTGAGATACCTTATGAAAGATGTGATTTTATCTACCCAAAACCAAACCTTTCCAGCAAAGCAAGAGCTTTCAGGAAAATCAAAAACGGGGAATTCTGAACAAACTCGAGCAGCAGCAAAGACTGCGAAAACAGCAACAGCCAACGCCAGCAATGCTACTGGGAAAGAACAAAATACTCAAATCAATAAATATCTTGGGATAATTTCAAAGCTCGAAAACAGCTTAGTAAAAGAAGAGGTTCCTCAAAAAGAAATCAATCAGCTGATCGAACGCCTGACATCAAAGCTACAATCGCTTGACAAAAAAATGCAGAAAAAACTTTTTGAATCAAAGGAATTTGAGGACCTCAAAATTACTGATATCAAGAAATTACAAGCAGAATTATCGGAAAAAATACAATCTGTTCCAGATCGGGTAAAAGTTTTTGCTTTCTTAAAAAGCCCAGTCTTTATTTCCGCTCTGAAAGACGAACCTATGCCAGGGGCCTCCTATACTCAAGCAACAGCCCAATCTGCCATGAAGCACATTGGCATAAAGACACAAGCTTAAAAAAAATACCAGAGGAAATGAACCCTTAGCCCTTTAAAATCCCCTCTTCGCTTTGCTTCAAAATTAAAACCAGAAAAATACGCCCTCAGGATAAAAGACTTCTTGAAGCCGTTTGAGAAGGTTCGGAAAACTTGCTCTCCTTTATGACATCACACCTGAGAACGTTCACTTCCCACACTTGAGCTTTAAAGAAATAATTTTGCTATCGGTAAAGCTTCTGAACAAAAATAACTCCTTTACCTTAAGAAAAAGCCTACGATTAAGAATTTGGGTAGCACGAAACGGTTTATTTTTTAGCTGGGACGGCTTTTTCCAATTGCTTGCGAGTTAAAAGCCCCATTTGGGCATCAATGGAGGATACTACCGCACTGGAGTTATGTGAAGCGTATAAAGCCGCTTGCTCCAGTTCCATACCTTCAAACCAAAGAGAGCAGATAGTCGAAGAAAAGGCATCACCAGCCCCAACCGAAGTTCCAACCTTTTCGGCTTTTTGTGCCTCCTGACAAATCATTTTACCTTTATGCCCAATATAAGCCCCCCTTTTGCCGTCAGTGATAACCACAACTTTTGTGCCGATTTTTTCCAAGGCCAAAAGGAATTCATCTATGAAAACCTTAAGTTTTCCCGTTTTAAGTGGAGGAATACCAGAAGGGTTTTCAGAAATTTTTCGTTTCCCTGTTATAAGTTGTTTTTCCAAAAAAATTGGTAATAATTCGTTGGCTTCAAGGCGATTTATAATCAACACATCTAATTTTGATAAACAATCGAAGAGTTCAATAAAATGTTCACGAAGCTGTTCGATACCAGGGTTTGACATGACCGCGACGCCGTGTTTATGGGCTTCTTGAACCAATAGAGGATAAATTTTTACCGATTCTTTAGAAAGGTTGGTAATAAAAATTGCGTCGTATTCACGAATGATTTTCCAATCAAATTCTTTTTTTGTGATGTGGGCGTTGGCTCCGCGATGCGTCAAAATAGTTGGATTATGATCATGTGACGAAATCAAAACAGAGACGGCGGTTGAATGCTGAGCCGTTGTGATCACATGCCTCGAGTCAATATTTTGTTCTTTCAAATAAGGAAACATTTCCTGACCGTACCGATCCTGCCCTATTTTGATAAAACAATTGGCCTGAAAACCAAGTCGTCGCATGGAAATGGCGGAATTCAGGGCTCCTCCTCCAAAATACCAATCGATGGAATCAACTTCCAATTTTCGACCCATTTCTAAAAGGAGAGATGAGGATGAGGCATTAGTAAAACTAATTTTTTCAACATTTTCTTCAGGAATCGGCACAATGATATCAATAGTCGCTGTACCAATGCAGAGTATTTTTTTAGTTTTGGATTTCATTTTTAAGGACTCAACGGAAAAACGGTTTTGATGAATAAATAATATGAGTTTATTTATTTCTGGAAAATTAAACAACATTTTTATGCTGCTAGCACATAAAATATCGTGTTGAGCTTGATCACCAAAGAGAAAAAGAGGACGATCACCGTTTTACTTGCATGTTCGGCCGCTTTTTCCGGCCATATTCTTAATTTTTTTCACAGAGTGTTTTAAACGATGAACCAGCTTCCTTCAATTGCTGTTAGCGTCGGGGACCTCAACGGCATAAGCTCTGAAATATTATTACGTTCTCATGAATACATTACTCTCCTTTGCCACCCCATATACTGCGTTGATCGAGAAATATTGCTGGAGTCCGCAAGACTCTTAAAAATACCTCTGCCTGATAAACTCAAAACAGAACCGATCGGTGCAATACCACCGATCCAACCAGGAAAAATTTGCCCAGAAATGGGTCGATATTCTTATCGTTCATTTAAAAAAGCCATAGGTTTGACGCAACGCGGGAGGAGTCGTGCCATAGTCACCCTGCCCGTGAATAAATCTGCTTGGCAAGCTGCAGGCATCCGCTATGCTGGGCATACCGAAGCACTGAGAGCGTTATATCAACAAAAAGCGATCATGATGATCGGCTGCAACCAACTTTTTGTCGGGTTGTACACGGATCACGTTCTCATGCGACAAGTGCCTGGGCTCATCACCGAACCAGATTTAACCGATTTTTTGTTGCATTTTTTCTCTGAAATCCAAAACCCAGAAGCCATCGGTGTTCTGGGGCTCAACCCCCATGCCGAAACCTTTGACGCCCCCGACGCAGAAGAACGTATCATAGAAAAATCCATTAAAAACGCCAACACCACCCTCAACAAAAAAATTTTTGAAGGACCACTGTCGCCAGATGGAGCTTTTAACCCACAGAACCGAAAAAAATATAAATACTTAGTCGCTATGTACCATGATCAAGGTTTAGCACCTTTGAAAGCTTTATTTTTTGAGGAAAGCATCAATATTACTTTAGGGTTACCGATTATCCGAGTTTCAGTGGATCATGGAACGGCGTTTGATATGGCTTATAAGAATTTATCCCCTTCCTTACTAAGTTATCGTCAAGCGATTCAATCCGCACTTGATTTTTGCCATTAAGGGATTTTACCAGCTTTATTTAAGAGAAATACCAATGAATATTTTAATTATGACCACAGGAGGTACCATTGAGAAAAGCTACCAACCAGCTACTGGAGAAATGCGCAACACTGCTTCAATTATTCCCGAACTCCTGACAAATTTACGCCTGCCAGATTTTCGTTTTACTTATTACAAGCTGTGGAATAAAGATTCGTTGGAGCTCAAGGAAGAGGATTATCGCCGTGCCGCCCAAGCTATTTTTGAGTGTTCAAAAAATTACGACGGCATTTTAGTGACGCACGGAACGGATCGCATGGCTGAAGTCGCCAACACGCTTTACCAAAAAAATCCAGTCTCAAAAATACCAGTTATTTTTACTGGTGCCATGATCCCTTACGTCGTAGATGGCAGTGATGCTTTACAAAACGTCACCGAATCCCTCATAGCATTTCGATTAGTCACACCAGGAATTTATATTGTTTTTCATAACCGCGTATTGCCAGTTCCTCAAGCTGTCAAAGATTATGAAAATGGTACTTTCACTCAGTTAAAGGCTTGACTTTCTTTCCGTACGAAGGGATAACCGCCTGTATAATAAAAGTATGGGCGGAATAAAATATTGGAAGAGAGAATTTCAAAATAATCTCGTTTGAGATCAACCTGCCGTCTGATACCCCATCCTCCGTTTTTGACAAATTGGGAAACCTGAATATGCCCAAAATCAATCAACGCGTGCTTGGTTGCTTCATTTAAATAAAGTATCTGCGGAGCGAAACTGATGTCTTTATTGGTCGTGTCAATTTCAATCCTATCGCTTTTCATTTTAATCGAATATTGAATTTCAGTAGCTGGAACCGTGAATTCACTTATATTTACTTCGCTAAGAATTTGTTGTGGGTAAAAATTTTCGGCAAAAATAGGCTCGGTTATTTCGCGTTCCAACGAACCATCAGTTTTCACCAAAACTGGCACGCGATAATTGATGAAATTTTGGAAAACCTTGCGCTCATGCCTAACTCCAGAAGCTGGATCCCTTGGTTCATTCAAACGGAAAGAAACATCGGTTAATTCAATGCCAATGCTGTTGATGGAATAAAACATAAGAAAGTCTTGTGGCGGATTGTATAAAAAATCTTCCACTACATACATTCCGTTTTCTACATCAATCTTAGCAAAAAGACGCTTATCCTGATTAGGAGTATTAAACCGTACCGCAAGAGTCATTTCTCCAGCGATTTCAAAGGCATGAACAAGGGATTGAAAATTGAAACTCATCTTGCCGACCAATAAGATCTGGTACCATTTTTTTTCTTCGTCTAAAAAGTACGCATTTTTAGGTTCTAAAAACAAAGCTTGTTGCAAAAGGTGATAGGCTTTTCCCAATTGGTTTTCTGGGATATAGCGCTGATACCTTTCCTGCATATCTATCACCGTCAACGTTGAAGTGCGTTGATAACTGTCTTTAAAGTCTTGATCTTCAGGATCAGCCACAAAAGCTCGCCAATACTCTAAATTTGCAGCTTCATAACGTTTTTCTTGTTCCAGTTTCTGAGCCACATGGTAATTGTAATTACACGAACTCAAGGAGAAAAACGCTAAAAAAAAGAGGGGCCAGGTAGTCCAACGAGAAAAAATTGTCATAAAGAGTTTATGGTTGAAAAAGCATTTTTTTGAGTATCAGCCTTACTTAATGACCTGACGCTGAAATTTTGTCAACTGTTCCCAAACTCAAAAAACATATAATTATGGGTATACAAGCTCTCCATCCTTCCATTCGGCATGAAAAAAGACCTTTTTACCTTGCCTACGAACATTCGAAAGTAAATAATTTTGTACTTGAAGGGAAATACCATGTAAAAAAGCCTGTTTGGAATCGTTGAGCTTATCAAACAAGGGTTTAAGGTTTTCTCCTGTTATGTCGACGGAAAATTGACTTTTAGTCAAAAGTCGAGGCAAGTTTCCCCAGAAAAGAAAAGACGGAAAAGCCCGTTGAGGGTGTTTGGGAGACTTGAAAAAATCCAAAGATATATCAGCTTTCGCGGTTGTTTTTCCCGATAAGAACCCCGCTTTCATATTGGCTTTGGTTTCATGATTCAAAAAAGAAACCAGAATTTTTTCGAGCAAATCAAATCCCATTTCTCCTTCGTGTGATAAAACCTCCGAAAAAACTTTCACAGGAATTTGATTCCCTTCAATCACAAATTGAGCATCCAGTGAGTTGTACTCAGTATTCAATTCCCTTTGTTGAAAAAAAAATTTCATTTTTTGAGAATATTTCCCTGCAATCATCTCCCCTTGTTGTTTGGTTTTTAAGATTATTTTTCCTTCTACACCAAGCGCGGGGCTCTCGTTTGTGAATAGGTCGTACTTTTTCACACGGACTTCCATTTTTTGCTCTCCTTCGAAAAGAGGCCACAAGGCTTTTTCTAAACGAAAAGAGTGATTTAAAGGAATTCGTAGCGGATAATGAGAAGACCATTCAAGGTTTTCAATTATATGACGAAAACCGTCTGAGGCACCACGATTTGACAAATTTGACCTGCCGTTTTTTTTATCTGGCCATGAAAATTTTTGAAATTTCTTTTTGTCCCAATCAGAATGTTTCGACTCTTCGAGCAAGACCCGTTCCAATCCAACATTAAATTGTTCCACTCGCAATCGCTTCTCCAGTGAAGAGTATTCTAAAGTAAAATCACCATCGAACACCATTTTTCGTAAAGAAAAAAAATGATCCTGAACAACATTTTCAGCATCGAATTGCTCTAGATTCAATTTTGCGTTTTCAACTTTAGGCCAAGTCCAAAAACTTAGAAAATATGAAACATCAAGACCACTTAGCCGCCAATTTGTTTTTTTGATTTCAGGAATCCGAATCTTTACCGTCCCAAGGAAAAAAGAAAATTCTAGCCGAGGCAAAAAATATTTTTCTTGTTCAATCACGATCGTTGCTTTTTCCAGAATTCCTTGAATAAAAAAGGAGCGGTGATCGAAAATCAGTGCATCCGCTGAAAAGACATATGAGCCAATAGAAACAGGTCTCTCCATTTTTTTGGAAAATTGCCAAGCCATCCACTGATGAAAAATAATCCAAACACCAAGAACCATCAAAAAAATAAAGACAAACAACCAGAGCCACCCTAACTTAAAAAAACGTCGAGCTCCCTCGACAACTTTAACTTCTTTATTCATTAAATTAAATAGTTTTATATTTTTTTAGATTACATCAGGTTTATATGAGATA
This sequence comes from Calvadosia cruxmelitensis, assembly GCA_900245855.1. Taxonomy (NCBI): domain Eukaryota; kingdom Metazoa; phylum Cnidaria; class Staurozoa; order Stauromedusae; family Kishinouyeidae; genus Calvadosia; species Calvadosia cruxmelitensis. The sequence goes on along the minus strand of OFHS01000083.1, from coordinate 50,469 downwards.
TGTCTTTATCCTGATACATTCCTCGCATTCAAGACAGTAAAGGAGATAAATACAGGGTCGATTCATATTTTAAGTGCCATTCGAAAAATAATTTTTTTCCCAGTGGAATGCATTAAAACAAACTTTCCATTACATTTAATCATTGTAACTCATCAAAGCATGGGCTCTCTGAGTAAGATCATCTTATTATTTCTTTACTAATAGTTAAATTCTCTCACGTTTTAAACACAACGCCATTTAAAAAGTAATTTTTCAAAACAGCAACAAAATATCTTTATTAACATTGTCAATAAGACCCAAAGAGTTTATCTTAAATCTTTATTAATGTGATCACATCAATTCTGTAAAGATGTTTTTTCAGAATGCGAATGCTTCAATCGTTTTGCTCTGGTACTCTGATTAAATTGAATGAGGTAATATAAAACTCCTCATTTTTTATTGGAATAACCACACTTGTTCTCTCATCTCATTCACCCTCTAAAAATGTTCTCTTCCAATCTGATTTTTGTAATTTTATTTACCGCATTAATCATTCTTTTATTAAAGCTCGGTATCAAAAAAGTGTCTCAGTCTGAAGTTTTTGTCATCGAACGATTTGGTAAATTTTCAAGAACCTTAAATGCTGGCCTCTCCTTAATTGTTCCCATTGTCGATCAAGTAGCTCATCGAGTCAGTATTCTTGAACGTCAATTAGAGGAACAACAAATTTCAGTGATTACGAGAGACAACGTCGAAGTAAAACTGGAAACGAGAGTTTTTTTCCGCATTACCGATGCGTCACGCACCGTATACCGTATCCGTGACGTTGATTTGGCCTTAAAAACGGCCTCCTCCTCTATTGTTCGCTCAGCAGCTGGTAAGCTTGAATTAGACGATCTCCAGTCAAGTAGAACGGCAATGAATGAAGAAATTGCAACGAATTTGCATTCGGCGGCAGAAGTGTGGGGAATAGAAATAACTCGAACCGAAATAACCGACGTTATTATTGATCAATCAACCAAAGAAGCTCAGCGACAACAACTCAACGCGGAAAGAAAACGACGAGCTACCATAGCCGAAGCCGAAGGTGCAAAAACATCCATTGAATTGAAAGCTGAAGCAGAACTCTTTAAAGCACGAAAAGAAGCTCAAGCCATAGAAGTTGCCGCGGATGCAAATGCTTATGCCATCAAAGTAAAGGCAAAAGCAGACGCCGAGCAAACAAAATTACTCGCAGACGCCATTGCTAAAAACGGTTTGCCAGCCATCGAATTTGAAATGGCTAAAAGACAAGTTGAAGCCATAGGAGTTCTGGCTTCATCAGGAAACACGAAAACCATCATTCTCCCAACAGATGTTACTAATGCTATTGGAGGAGTATCTGCAATGCTTGAAATGATGAGAGATAAAGGATAAACCTAAAATCAAAATGGATGTGCATTTTACCCTAAATTATTGGCTGTTTATTCCTCAAACCTGGATCATTATTGGGATAATTGCTTTGTTATTAGAGTTTTTCGATGGACATAGCATATTTTTTCTCCCTATATCTTTGGCCGCATTTTATATTGGTCTCTTTCTCTATGGAGCCAATACTTGGGGAATCATTCACACACTCTTACCGTTGTTTTGGTATTGGCTAATCGTTTGGTGGATGGTTTTAGCTCTCATTAACTCCATATTGCTGGCTTGGTTCCAACGAAGAAAAAAACAACTTTCCCCTGACCCTCCTGATATAAATGAGTATTGAACTTATAGGTCTAGACAAGAAAAACCCGATTTTTCTAAAATTGGTCTTGCCAGAAGTAACTCCCCTTGCCTATTCATTAACGTTAAGTCTCTATAAAATACGAACAAAACGTCCACCAATTGCTGGACGAATTCCCGTTTCCTGTACAGCCGCCCCATCATACAATATAAAAACCATCTTTAGACCCTCCAAAAAACGTTTATCTTTATAATCAGACGAAACCAAAGAACGGAATCGTTTCCGAATTATCTCTAATAAATAAATATTGAAGCTAAAATTTTCTTCTCGATCAGAAAAATATTAGTACTGAAACCAATCCTTGAATAAAATATTTTTTGTTTTTCTACAAAATTTTGCATCCTTTATATTGGTGAACAGACCTGATAAAAATCTGATAAATCGAACAAAACAACGCAAATTTCGTCAATAAAACGAGATTTGGCTTCCCTTACGCATAAAAAAATTCCATCAATCCCTTTTAAAATATAGATTTATAGATATTTTATAAAAAAAGTAATTAATTCAATTTGTTTTTTAATCCAATTTATTGTACAAATAGCCCATTAAATTTCATTGTATTGAATTTTCACTCATCCATTACACAAAAATTGGAATTCAAAGGAATAAAATATTTTTTCCTTTGAATTCCACTAAAGTCCTTTTTATTGTTTAAATTTCTATTAACATCGTATTAGCGATAAAACTTATGAAAAATATATTCCTAAGCCCTTCGTGGAATTTCTTCGGAAAAACTCACATAAAAGATAGTTCCTTTTGGTCGCGACATTTTTCTTTTAAAGTGGCTGCTATTCTGATTTTTTTCTCTATAGCAGGTATATCTTATGCGGCTTCGCAGCCTTTGGTATCAACTGAATGGCTCAAACAAAATCTGAATGATTCAAAACTCATCATTGTTGACGCTCGAAAAACCGAGGCATACGAAAAAGGACATATAGAAAATTCCGTTAGTGCCCCATACAGTGAATTCGGCTGGCGCGAAAAGGTAGACGGCGTAATTGGTAAATTACCACCACTTGAAACAATCAACCAGCGTATTGGTTCTTTGGGAATAACTCCTGAAAGTCATGTCGTTATTCTTTCTGATGGGTTAAATGGAAGCGATATCGGCAGTGCCATTCGAATTTATTGGACATTAAAAGTATTGGGGCATCAAAAAACATCTGTACTCAACGGTGGTTTTGAGCAATGGATTCAAGACGAAGGCAAAAGAGTATCAGGTAAAATTAAAACGGAAAACGTTGCTAATACATCTCCATATCGAGGTAAAATCAATCAAGACCTTTTAGCAGGAATCTCCGAAGTGGAAAAAGGTAAAAATACAGCCGTTCTCGTTGACGCTCGACCAGATAATCAGCATTTCGGTTATCAAAAACACCCAGCCTCTCGTGTGGGAGGAGCTATTCCCAATTCTTCACGCTTGCCTCAACACGAGTTATTTGCCTCAGAAGGGAAACAAACCTTATTTAAGGATTCTCAATCCTTAAAACAAGTTGCCGCAAAATACGACTTGGCTCTCAATGAACCTCAGCAAATGATTACCTATTGCAATACAGGGCACTGGGCCGCAACTTCATGGTTTGCTTTATCGGAATTAATGGGAGTAGAAAATGTTTCTCTGTATGACGGTTCTTGGGTTGAATGGAGCCAAAACGAAAGCCGACCAGTTGCCAATGAAAAGTCGGGACTTCAGCTTTTTTGGTATAATTTAGTGAATTAAGTATCACTTAAAGATATACTGAACCAGATGGACGCGAGAATTTTTTCTTTATTTTCTCGCGGTTTAATAGCACTCGAATTTACGAGGTAATAAAACTAGCCTTTAACGCTCCAATGCGACAAAACATCCTCCGTTTTCTTTTTGCGACCTTTACTGTAGCAGCCTTATACCTCATTAATGAAACCGCTGGTTTTCGAAATGCCGTATTAATGGTTTTTGGGATTTTTTTAGCTCTAGCCCTTCTTTGGGGGCGTTTGGGGTTTACATCGGCTTGGCGTCATTTGATCGTTGCCAAGTCAGCTTCTCCCATCATCAAGCAAATCCTCTTACTGTGGATAACCAGCCTATTCGTCTTACCCATCCTGATGAATGTTCCCGATACGATTGGTAATATCGCTCCAGTTGGATTCGCGATGTTCTTCGGAGCATTTTTATTTGGGATTGGCATGCAACTGGGTGACGGATGCGGCTCTGGAACCTTAATCGCTTCTGGCTCAGGGTCTATTAGCTCTTTAATTTGTTTGGTTTTTTTTATAGTTGGCTCCGTTGCTGGCAGTTTGCATTTACATCTTTGGCTCCCCTTAAACCAATGGGATCCCATTTCTTTAACCCAATTGGATTCAATCGTTTCAGTCGGCGTATTGCAAACGCTCGCTTTAACATTTTTATTACTTACCGTAATCTGGTGGAGTAAAAAAAAACAAATTCAGTGGACCCTTCCCCAAAAACAACACCTATTAGCTATCTTGAGCATAGCACTCCTCGTAAGCGGAACCTTATTTATTTCTGGAAGAATGTGGGGTATAACTTTTGGTTATACCTTATGGGGAGCTAAAATCGGGCAGAATCTAGGGCTTGATTTGAAATCAGTTCCTTTCTGGCAGTGGAGTTTCCCGCAATATTCTCTTGAAAATAGTATTACGGCTGATGTAACCTCAGTCATGAACATCGGTTTAATACTTGGTTCTGGTTGGCACACCCTGTTTAAACCACTACAAAAGATATCGATCGATAACAAACAAATGCATGCCGCTATTCTGGGAGGATTACTTATGGGATACGGTGCACGTTTAGCCTTTGGCTGTAACATCGGCGCTTATTTTAGCGGTATTGCCAGCGGCTCTTTACATGGATGGATGTGGTTAATATTTGCTTTTGTCGGTTCTATTTTTGGCACGAAAATGAGACCTTATTTCCGATTAGCTCATTAATATGAAGATCACGCTCTCAAAACAATTCATTTCCATTTTGTTGTTAAGCGTTGTATTAATTTTTGCGTTTTTTGATACACAGACCGCCCGCCCAGCTAACCGCCAAGATCTAGAGCAATGGCGTTTTAACCCCGCCGCGGGTTCTTGTGCTCCTTGCGGAGCTCCTTGCCAGCAAAATCAATAACCATTGCATCAACCCCCAAAAGATTCCAAATCCTACCAATAAGAAACCGTAATGCCAATCTCTTCTCTCACGGATTCAACCCCGAGAAATCCTAGTTGTCGGACCGCAAGTTCGAGCATTCGTTCCGCTATTTCATCGTAACCATCAGTGTCTCCAATATGGAGAGAAATAAAAATAACCGCGTAGTAACGAGGTGAAGGCGTTTGAGCGAGGTTTTGAGTCATAAGAAATTAAAAAGGCAAAAGAAAATATTTCGAGAGTTACATGTTTGAACAACAGATATATTTTATGCTCTGAATTGATTGAAACCAAGATAACCGCATGAAAACTAAAGATGAATTGTTTCAAATGCTATTCATTGACCGTTTAAGAGCGGACCGTCCAGCACTGGATAAGACCATTGCCATTTGATTCTTAAGGAGAAAAAATAGCATTTACCGTTTCATGACATGAATTTGGCGAGATTTCTCAGGAAAATAAAAAATTACTCAAAATCGAAAGAAATGGTTAGGTTCTCCTTAAGCTCTATTGTAAAAAAATAGATCAAAAAGATTCATCCCTAAAAAATTAACCAAAAACTGGAGTCATATGTTTGAAAAATTTTCAACCAAGTTGGCGGAAGCAGATAAGATTTGCGTTGCTTGCGTTCAGATGAATTCAAGTCGAAACCTGGAGCAAAATCGCAATATTTCGGAACAGTATATACGAGAGGCCGCTCAAAATGGAGCAAAACTAATTATTTTACCCGAGGCCGTGAATCTGATCGATCAAGGCATTAAACGCCAAAATATTTTTGAACAAAGCGTGGATCCTGCATTGAGAATGTATTCGAGTCTTGCCTCTGAACTTCAGATTTTCTTACACGTTGGTTCTTTAATATTACTTGATCCTCAAAATTCAGAAAAATTTCTCAATAGAGGATTTTTGATAGATCCTACGGGAGAGATTCTCTGTCATTACGATAAAATTCATATGTTTGATGTTTTTTTTTCAGGTAAAGAAGCTTTTCGAGAGTCAGCACATTATACCGCAGGAGAAAAGGCTATTTCTTGGCCTCTTAAAGGATTATTTTCTTATGGTCTCACTATTTGCTACGATCTCCGTTTTCCCTTACTTTTTCGTCGTTTGAATCATTTGGGAGCAAAAGTAATCGGCGTTCCAGCAGCTTTTTTACGTCGAACGGGGAAAGCTCATTGGCATGTTCTGTTACGAGCTCGATCCATTGAAAATTCTTGTTGGATTTTGGCTGCGGCTCAGTGTGGTCAACATGACGACGGCCGACATACTTACGGCCACTCACTCATGGTTTCACCTTGGGGAGAAATCATTGCCGAAATGGGAGAAGAGGCTGGTATTCTCTTAGCCGAGATAGACCTAAAAATGGTAGATGAGGTCCGTCGACAAATACCAGCTTACAATTTGGAAAAACAATTCTGAGAGTTTCATAGCTTTTATTTTTCTGTTTCGTCGCTGTGAAAAAAAACTTTAAAGCCCATCTCACGTAAACCTTTAAGTTCAGGCTTTCCCTGATGATTCGCACTGATACATTTGGCACAACTGCAAGTTTGGTAATGGGTTTTTTTAAAATATTTTAATCTTACCTGAGTGAGATCCTTTCCTTCGAGTTCCAATTCCACCAATAATCGTTCTATTTCTTTGAGAGCCTTTTTTAGGATACGTTCACGTAAGGAAGGCGTGGTTTTCCAAAACATTTTTTTATGGTTGATAAATGGGCGAGCACTCGCATTGGAGAAAAGCTCAATTTAGTGAATACGTGTACAACATCAGGCTCTTTTTTAAAAAAGCAAAGGGTGTTGCGCAAAGATTGCTATAATACCTTTTAGAGTTAGATCTTTATACAAATCATTTGATCCTGTTATGAATTTTCGGATTTTTTTTCAATCGAAATTTTTTTTTTATATAGTTACAGTCGCATCAGTCTACAATGTTAATGCACAAGATACATCGAAAACACTGGCGATCCAAACAAAAAATATCATCTCGCGGTATGTCATCAAAACCCAAAGCGACAAAGATTATCTCGCTTTCCAGCTTTCAGAAGTTCCCACTTATGAAATTATTGAAAATTTAAAGGAGCGTGTCCTGACCGTTAAATTTAAAAACACTATCCTGCCCGAATTTTTCAATCAAAAATCATTTCCTACACCTTTCATTCGTTTTATCAAATTTTTGGTAGTTTCTGAATCCGAAGTTTGGGTAATGATTAAGGTTTCCACCCCAGATCTTCTCTATAAAATTCTGCCTTTAGCTCATCGTAAAGCTTTAGGAATTGAATTCACGGTAAAGTCTCCAGAAAGAAAGAAGCCCATTACCAATCAAATTACTCAGGTTGAAATTCAATCCAAAGAAGGCGAAGCCGAAGCGATCCTGATTTATTTTAACGAAAAACCTCGGGTTAAATCCAATAAAATTAACCTCCCAACTCCGCATTACGAAATAGAATTTGATGCTGAGCCCGTGCCAGGAATTCAAATGCCCTTGATTCATCGTTCAGCTCTTTTAAAACCGATTGTGTTTAAAAAAAATGAAACTGGCTCTTATCTCACGGTCGAAGCTCTTTCAGGTGATCTTAATCTCCAATATAAATACTTTCCCAATCCGAATCGCATCATTTTACAATTGCGCCGTTCGGGATTTCCTGATCAGATCGAAGACAATGATTTAAAGGTTTTTTTCGAAGACGAGAAATTTGCGGCTAAGAATAAAAATATCGATCAAAAAATGAAGCAAGAGTTTGCGAGAGCTGAATATTTATATCGCAACGGGAAATGGGAGCAAGCGGCCACAAAATTCCGGCAAATATATTTTATGTTTCCGAACGAACGCTTAGGCGTACGTTCTTTATTTCGAGCTGCGGATGCTTACGATCATCGCAATCAAGAAGCCAATGCTAAAAATTCAGGGGAAGGTTTTTTGTTTGTAACGCAAGAATACATCAAGGCCATTAATGCGGCAAAAGAACTCGGCATCGTCTCCGCCGATTTAGAAGCCGCATACTTTAACATCGCCAGAAATTATCACCAAGCATTATACTATGACGTAGCCTGGCAGTATTATTTAGAATTACTTGAACGTTTTCCCACAAGTCCTTACGCCCCTGCCGCTAAATTTCATTCCGCTGTCTTGCTGATGGAAAAAAAGCAATATAGAAAAATTATCACTCAATTAGAGGCTTTTAGGGAGGAGTATCCTGAAAACAGATATTTCCCGCCCTCTTTATATCAATCTGGTAGGGCACATTATGAATTAAAAGAGTATGATAAAGCCCGTTTGTTGTTTGACCAAGCGCGCAATATGAGCACAGCGATCTCCAAAAAAAACCCCGACTTGCTTTTTGTCATAGGGGAAACCTACTTCTTCACTAAAGAATACGATAAAGCCCGTGCCACTTATGAAGACATTTTGGATTTATACCCCGATCATGAATTAGTGAACTATGTTGCCTTGCGTTTAGGAGATTATTACCGAGATAAAGGGGAAGAAAGTTTAGCTATATCGACCTATGGGTTACTTTTGCCACGTTCTCCAGTGGAAATGAGTCTTTTGGGGCGCATGAGAATCGCCAACATGCTGGTAGAGCGTTTGAATGACGAAGACTATAAATTAGCGGTTAATCTGTACGACTTCGTGTTGAGAAGTAACCCAGAATTGCCCATCGCTGAAGAAGCAACTTTACGCAAAGGATTGGCTTATGACATGCATAAACAAAATATAGAGGCGATTAAAGCCTTGGAAAAATTTGAACAATTCTACCCAAACAATGAATTCGTTAAAAATAAAACCTCGGTGCGATTAATCATACAAAATTGGAATAATCTAGCGGCAGAAGAATATGCAAAGGGCAACCTGGAAAAAGTAGTCAGTATTTATGCCAAAAACAAAAAACTTTTCCAAGATGAAGCAAATATCAGTTCTTTTTACCTTTATGCCCAAGCTTATAATCAGCTCGGTTTATTTTCCGAAGCCATTAATCTGTATCAACTTGAATTGCTATTAGAAAACCCGATGAGAAGAGGCTTAGCCTATTGGGAACTTGGCAATATATACCTTCAACAGCGAAAACATGCTCAAGCCACGGGTGCTTTTGAAAATTTCTTGAGTCAAACCCCTGAAAACATCTATACTCCCATGGTAATGAAGGCCTTGGGTGATAGCTATTCCTCCGCCAATCGCATGCCAGAAGCTATTGCGTCCTATAAGCAGGTATTAGAAAAGTATAAAGATTCAGGAAACCCATTGGTTTTTGATACCTATGGGGCAACTTGGTTTGCATTGGCAGAACTCTATCGGGAATTGGGCAATTTCCGAGAAGCCCTCCCCAGTTTTCAAAACATTCTTAATTCTTACAAATATTCTTTTCAAGACAAAGAAATTCTCCCCTATATAATCACTACGTTTTATCGTATAGGTGATATGCACTTGGAATTGGAACGCCTTGATGAAGCCAAAGAAGCTTATCAACGGGCTTTGTCACTCTACCCCAAAGCCGAACAAGCTCCATGGGGAGAGTACCAAATCGGTTTTATCTATCAAAAACAAGGCAAATTTGATTTGGCAACCCAGGTTTATGACGATTTAATCCAGCAGGCAGGAGCAAATCCTCAGCAATTATGGGCTCTTTTAGCCATAGAAGGAAAAAAAGAAATCCAAAACAACCAAGCCTTCAATAACTATCTTAAAAATGGAGAAAGCTAAGAGAATGTTTCGCAACCATTTTCTTATTCTCCCCCTCAACTCAGACACACAATAATCTTATGGATTTCAGTAAAATTGGGCTTTCAGACAAAGAATTGCTCAGCAAAGTATATCAAACGTTCAATACGGCTTTGGAGAAACTACGGAAATATCAGGCTAAACTTGAGAAGCAAATCTCAACGCTCAAGAACGAATTAACGCTAAAAAATGAAGAAATGAACGATATACTCGAAAGCTTGTCTACTGGTTTGATGGTGACGGATCTTTCAGGGAAAATTATTCGTTGTAATCAACCTTCTTTAAAGCTTTTGGAAAGCTCAGCAGAAGACGTTTTGGATCGCAACATCAACCAACTTTTAAAACATCAAATATTGCCTGAAAAACTGGATTTAAAAGGGTTAGCAACGGTAGAACAAAATTTGACCCAAGAGTTTTCCAAAGTGAAACAAAATCAAGAAAAATTGATCTTGAGTTCCAGCACTTCTCTCATGAAATCTACGACAACTGGCCAAGCACGCGGGATTATTATTAACCTAGAAGACATTACACTTTTTAAAAACCTGCAAGAAGACGCGGAACGCAAAAATCGATTAACCGCCATGGGAGAAATAGCGGCTAATGTCGCTCATGAAATTCGTAACCCTTTGGGTGGTATTGAACTTTTTATATCAATGCTCAAAAAAGATTTACAAGAGGATCCCGAAAAAAGCGAAGTCATCGCCCACGTGCAATCGGGAATACGCAGTATGAATCATATTATTTCTAATTTGCTTGAATATACGAAACCGCGTCCTATAGCCAGAACAAAGATCAACATGCACGCTTTGGTTAAGGAGTTTATCGGTTTTTCTGGATACCTCGCCACCTACCAAGGAATAGAACTGATTACCGAACTCAATGCAGACAATTACTTTATTAACGGCGATTCAGAACTGTTAAAGCAAGTGCTCCATAATTTATTTGTCAATGCAACACAAGCCATGATTGACGGAGGAAAATTGACGATTTCCGTCAAAAGCAAAATTGAGACTTCACCCAAAAAACTCGCTCTTTTTAGGAAAGGTTTTTTAGGCTCTCAAAGTTCCATGCCAATTTTGATCTTAAAAGTTGAAGACGAAGGAAAAGGTATGACGCCCGACGTAAAACGAAAGGTCTTTGATCCATTTTTTACAACCAAAGAAAAAGGCACTGGATTAGGGATGTTTTTGTTAAGGAATATCATCGAATCACACGGCGGAACCATTTTTGTCGATTCCACTCCTGATATCGGCACCACCATTACTATCGAATTACCGCAATCTGCTGATCATAATAAGCAGGTGAATGAGCACAAACCAAGGAAAAAATAAAAATTGCTCTAAACCTCTATAAAACCTTTTTCGAGCATACGGAGCAAAAATATCTCTATTGGAAATCCAACCACATTGTTATACGAACCCTCAATCGAGGCAATAAGACAAGCCCCTAATCCTTGAATGGAATAAGAGCCCGCCTTATCGGAAGGTTCGTCTGAACACGCATAATTTCGCAAAACTGACTCAGGCATATTCAAAAAACAAACTTTTGTACGGCAGATCTCCGTACAGCTTTCGCTGGTAAGGAGGTTGATAACGTGAAAAGCACTCAACACGTAATGTTCTCGACCATTTAATCGTTTCAAAACCGAAAATGATTCCTCTGGATCTTTGGGTTTACCGATAATCGTTTGATCATCCACGACTATTGTGTCAGCCGCGATCACCAAATTATCATTTCCCACTTGCTTCGCAATACACTTGGATTTCTCTACCGCCATCCTTTTCACAAAATCAGAAGGACTTTCCTTTTTTAAGGCGACCTCCAGTATATCAGGAGGGACGACGCTAAAACGAAAACCATACCGGTACAAATATTCTGCTCGCCTCGGTGATCCTGATGCAAGAGTCCAATCTTGTTGCTGTTTATATTGCATAAGCTTCAGAATCACCAAGAAATTCTATGTTTCTTGAATAATACAGTAAAATATCCTGAGCCAATTCAGCTGCATTGATGCCAAATATTCCATGTTCAATAAACACCACGGCAACAACTTTGGGTTTGCTTGCTGGAGCATATCCAATAAACCACGCATGGTTTTGGTATTTTTCTTCTAAAACTTTATTTTTTTTTAAAAGCAACGCTTTAGTGGAACCACTAATCACTTGTGTTGTCCCTGTTTTTCCTCCTATAGAAATTTCTTTATTATTGATCCGTCGGGCAGTACCAAACTCTCCCTGTACACAACTTAGCATTCCTTGTCGCAAAATATTAAGGTTATTTGGTTTGACTTGAATCATTTTTTTGGGTTTCACAAGTTCAGTTTCTCTGACGGGATTTCCTTGATAATCAAAGATTCCTTTGACAATTCGTGGCTCTACTATATATCCACCATTGAGCAAAGCACTCAAGTAAACGGCTAACCGCACAGGAGTCACCGTCAGATAACCTTGCCCAATACCTGTGGAAATAGTTTCTCCTGGATACCAAATTTGTTTCAAATTATTCTTTTTCCATTTGGCATTTGGTAAAAGACCGATCATTTCGTTATCGAGATCAATACCAGTAATTTCGTCAAAACCAAATTTTTTTCCGTATTTATAAATCATCTCTATACCTAATTCTTCACTGAGAGAATAAAAAAAGGTATTGCATGATTGTGCAATCGCTTCCACTACAGCAAGAGGTCCATGTCCACTCTTTTTCCAGCAACGATATACTTGTTTCCCATGACGAAAAGATCCAGTGCAATTATGAAGACTGTCTTCATGGATCAAACCTTCTTCCAAACCCGCCAAAGCAATAAGCATTTTAAAAGTTGAGCCTGGAGAATATCGACCTTGTATGGTACGATTATTCAGGATGTTATCTTTATGCTGACTGATACGTTTCCAAGTTTTTTCGTCGAGGTGATTTGAAAACAGATTTGGATCAAAATCGGGTTTACTCAACATGGCAAAAATTCGGCCGTCGTAAGGGTCCATCAATATTGCCGATCCTTTTCTCCCTTCAAAGATGCGTTCTATATTTTGTTGTAATTTTTGATCGGTATGCAGAAGAACGTTATGCCCTGGATTGGCTTTAATTTCGTTAAGTACCTCGATATTTCGTCCGACGCTATCTACTTCGACTTGCTGCCCTCCATCATATCCGATCAAATGATCATTGAGACGACTTTCAATACCCTTTTGTCCAAAAATTTGAGCCGACATAACTCTCTTAAAAGGTATGTTTTTGAGTTGTTCTTTATTGACAGCGGCTGTATAGCCAATGATATGTGAAGCGTTATTCTTTGTTGGATAATAACGTAAGGACGCAAACTCTACGGTGATCCCTGGAAATTCTTCTTGATAAGCACCAATCAGGGACATTTCATGCCAGGATAAATTTTTGAACAAAATAATTGGATGAAATTTTGCCGTACTCTGATTTTGTTTTATACGTTCTTCTAATTTCGCGAGAGGAACATAGACCGTTTGAGCTAGTTTCTTTAAAGTTCCTGGTATATCGGGACAATCTTCTCTGGTAAGAGATAGATTGTAAGAAGGAATATTATGAGCATAAATCGCTCCTGATCGATCATATATAATACCGCGCGGTGCTGGAATAGATTTTAAGCGAATTCTATTTCCTTTTGAAAGCTCAGAATAATATTCTCCTTCTTTCACCTGCATATTCCACAAGTGCCTCACGAGACCAAGAGCAGGAATAGCAAGGAGACCTCGGAAAATAAAATTTCTCCGAGTAAAAAGGGAAAGTTCATGCATTTGCAGAGGTTCTTCTTTCAAAAGTTACGCTCGCTTAAAGTAATATTTAATTGTTTATCCGCCCAAATTAAAATCGGATAAAGCAAAATTGACGCTAAAGCGGTAGGAACAACTTCTTTCCATAAAACTTGACGAAAAAAATAAAGGAAATAGGTGTTTTCATCAAAAAAGCCAAATAATATATTGGCACCTAAATGCATGATAATCAGACCTCCCAAAACGAACAGCACTGAATTTAACAATGTCTCTTGAATAAAATGAACGGCAAGATAACGCAAAAGAAACGACCCCGAAAAATAAACTAAGCCAAAAATACCGTATACACTGTTGGAAAACACATCAACCGTCAAACCAAAAAATAGACTGATAAAAAGTGTCTCTGGTCCTTTCCATCTTAGAATTAAAAGTGTCGGTAACAAGTAAAACAAATTAATATTAATCAAGTCAGAAAACAAAGCGACCATATTTGCTAAAAAAACCGACAACCCCCAAAGAATAAAAACGTACAATGCTGATACTATCATTCTCAATCAGTTCGAGTAAAAAGAGGAGCACGAACACTATTTTTCGATTTAAGGAGCACAAAGACTTCTTCTAACTTTGAAAAATTAACCACTGTTTTTAAAAAAACACTTTGAAAAAGACCAAAGTTTTCTTTGTTAATTTGCCTTACTTCTCCGACGTAAAGTCCCTTAGGAAAGATACCAGCTAAGCCAGAAGCGACAACACGATCCCCAATTTTTAACTCCGCTTCTCTTTGAATAAGCTCAACACTGATCACTCCGTCAACTCGTCCAAGCAATAACCCCTTATCTCGAGTTCGTTCGATCAAGACAGGAATTTTGGACCGTGCATCCCGAATTAATTGGATTTTTGCTTGTTTTTTATGAACAGACAATACTTTCCCAACCATACCTGATGGCGTAATCACCCCATAATTTTTGAAAATTCCATCTTCAAGGCCTTTGTTAATAATCAATAAATCAGAATAGGGAACATTAATTTCAGAAATAACTTCGGCTAAAACTTTGCTATCCGTATTGTTTTTTTGAAAATCAAGAACATGGGCAAGGCGACGAAAGCCATGAGCGGCCTCTCGTAATGCAGCGTTTTCGACACGTAATTTTTCGATTTGTTGTTTTAGATCTATATTTTCCTCTTCGGTTTGGACGAGGTAAAAATATTGATTCAAAATTGAGGAAACACTATCAGCAATAAAATCAGCTGAAAGGTAAAAAGGAGAAGCTATAAACTGGAAAGTAGAGCTAAAGATGTTTTGTGAATTTTCGGCCCGCATTTGCGAAAGAATGACCGCAAAAAGGGAAAAGAAAGTAAAGACAATGGCGATGATTAGCTGTCGTTTTTTGAAAAAATCAAACATCGCAAAAATAATATAAGCGTCTATTCCGCCCTCAATTTATCCTAGACGAAATTCAAGGCAAGAAGGTTAAATAACGGATATATTTTTAAGGAGATGAATGTTGTCTAGAACCGCTCCAACTCCTAAAGCAACACATGACAAGGGATCTTCAGCGTAGATTATGGGCAAGCCCGTTCTTTCTCGCAAGAGAACGTCCAGTCGTTTTAACAAAGAGCCGCCACCAGCCAAAACGATTCCTTTTTCTACAATATCCGCCGCTAATTCAGGAGGAGTGTCTTCCAACGCGTTTTTTGTCGCTTGCACAATCTGATCACAAACATCCGAGAGCGATTCTAAAATTTCAACATCTGTTAATTCAAGGGTCTTCGGAATGCCATTCATTAAATCACGCCCCTTAATTGACATTGTCTCTTGATCATCTGAAGGATAAGCCGATCCAATTTGGATTTTGATTTGCTCGGCCGTACGCTCTCCGATTAAAAGATTATAACGTTTTTTAATATATTGAATAATCACGTCATCCATCGTGTCCCCTCCAACACGAGCCGAATGACTGTAAACAACTCCAGAGAGAGAGATAACAGCGACCTCGGTCGTGCCCCCGCCTATATCAACAATCATATTTCCATTAGCCTCAGTTATCGGGAGCCCTGCTCCTATAGCTGCCGCCATAGGCTCTTCTATCAAATAGACTTCCCGAGCTCCAGCCGATTCCGCCGATTCTTTAACCGCTCTTTTTTCTACTTGAGTAATACCTGAAGGCACACCAATGATAATCCTAGGCTTAAACTTGATAAAAGAATTACCCTGCTGCACTTTTTTAATGAAATAACGGATCATCTCCGCGGTAACGTCAAAGTTAGCAATAACACCATCGCGCATAGGGCGTATAGCTTGAATAGTTCCTGGAGTTCGACCAAGCATCATCTTGGCTTCGACCCCAACGGCTTTGACGATCATTTCCCCTCTAGAGCCAGTTTGCACGGCGACGACTGATGGTTCTCGAATGACTATACCTCTGCCCTTAACAAAAACCAGCGTATTAGCGGTTCCTAAATCTATAGCAATGTCGTTAGAAAAAATATTATTAATGTCTTTTAGCATAAAATTTCAGGTTCTCTTTATAAACAAAACGGAAAAACAAAATACTGTACTTAAATGTAAAGCAAGGGTTATTCGAAATCAATGAGAAACTGCTACAAAAATATCCATCGCTATTATTTCTGGGATTTTCTCCTGTTTAGAACATTTTTTTATAAAAGCACACTCTCACTTAGCACAACGGAAACCAATTTCAAAAATCTTAGCATCAGAAATTTCCTTTCTTCTGGCAGAGCCTCTTAGATCCTTTAAATTAGACTTCAAATGCCCTCCTTTAACCACTCGATTTTCTAAAATAGGGCTCTTACCATAGTTCAAAAAATCTCCTTCCGTCCATTCAGCTACATTCCCAGCCATGTTATAGGTCCTATTTATTTCGGCAGTACCCAACTTAACCTTTCTGAAAGGATCCCCATCAGTTTTGCATGCATGAAAATCAGAGCACGAGATCTGAGATTTGCTCAGAGGAAATTTATGCTCTTGAGAATTCATTTTAGCGGCTCTTTCCCATTCTGCTTCTGTTGGCAAACGCTTTCCCGCCCATTCACAATAGGTCTTAGCCTGCTGCCAATTAACACAATTAATAGGGAAATCCAATTCTTCTTTATCCCAAGTGCAGTCTCCACTCGTTCCAGGAGGTAGAAACGAGGAACAAGAAGTATCTACAGTATCGTTAACGCATTTTTTGTAATCCCCAACACTCACTTCATATTTATCCATAAAGAAAGCAGAGACCGTGACTTGATTGAGTGGCGTTTCATTGACATCAGCACTGGGATCATTTGACCCCATATTGAAAGTTATCCCTCCCAAAGCAACCATACCCGCAGGCTCAGCCGAAGCGCTTTCATCAAGAGGGGTTTTCCCACACGAGTACAGAAAAAACAAAAGCCCTCCTAATAAAAAAAAACGGATATTTTTCATGGCAACCATTAGGTTAAATATTGTATGAGAATTTTTTTTGAAAAAAATCATAATTCTATCCTTAGAATCATAGGGTAACAAAGAATCATAGGGTAACAAATGCAATTTTTTTACCTTTCATAGTGAGCCTAAAAAACAAATAATTAAGACAAAAATCATTCAGGAATCAAGTATCCTAAGAATATCATTTTTGATACATCAATACTAAATTCTTTCCTGTGATGCGTTTTCTACTTTCTCCAGAACCATTCTTTTGATAGAATTCATTTTTGGAACAAATTGCAAACCTTCTCTTTTTTAACATTAAAGGCAAGGATTCTTTATCAGGTTTCGAATTATTTTCTCTGTCTATTTTTTTTATGCTGTCACTCATAAGGAGTTTTAATGAGGATAAAAGTTGGAATTAATGGTTTCGGTCGGATCGGCCGTTTGGTGTTTCGTGCGATCGCATCGAAAGAAAATGTTGAAGTCGTGGCAATCAATGATTTGGTCGATGCTGATTATATGGCTTACATGCTCAAATATGATTCAACACATGGAAGTTTTTCTGGAAACGTGGAAGTAAGAAATGGAAAATTAATAGTCAATGACGTCGAAATTCGAGTCACTGGAGAAAGAGATCCAGCGGCCATTAATTGGAGAGACGCAGGAGCCACTTACGTAATAGAATCAACGGGCCTCTTTACCGCTAAAGAAAAGGCTGCCGCCCATTTAAAAGCTGGGGCAAAAAAAATTATTATTTCCGCTCCCTCTGGCGACGCCCCTATGTTTGTTATGGGCGTAAACGAAGATCAATACACTTCAAATATAGATATTCTATCTAACGCTTCTTGTACGACAAACTGTTTAGCTCCCTTAGCAAAAATAATCCATGATAACTATGGTATAGTCGAAGGATTGATGACAACTGTGCACGCTAGCACCTCTTCACAAAAAGTAGTTGATGGCCCCTCCATGAAAGACTGGAGAGGAGGACGTGGAGCAGGTCAAAATATTATTCCTTCCTCGACTGGAGCGGCCAAAGCAGTAGGGAAAGTCATCCCTGCGCTTAACGGCAAGTTAACTGGCATGTCATTCCGTGTTCCCACCCCTAATGTTTCCGTGGTTGACTTGACAGTACGTCTGGAAAAACCAACTACATACCATGAGATCAAGGCATGCATTAAACATGCATCTGAAAACAATCTAAAAGGCATCATGGGATATACCGAAGAACCACTGGTTTCCAATGATTTTTTAGGGGACTCTCGTTCTTCTATTTTTGATGCTGAGGCTGGTATCGCCTTGAATGATCATTTCCATAAATTAGTTAGCTGGTACGACAATGAATGGGGCTACTCCAACCGCGTTGTTGATCTAATCGAGTACGTTGACTCATCGAGTTAGACTTCTGGCTTAAATTTTATTTTTTTGACATGAAATATGCCTTGACCGCCCCGAGAGTCTGCAAAGAGAACTTAACGAAAGTCTTTTTCCGTTTTTATTTGGCGAGTTTATTATGGATTATCCTTGTTGGAAAAGTGCTCGTTGCCCAAAACATCACTTTTCAAGACTTTAAAAACATTGAATACATCCATTATCACATGGAAACAGGAGAGATTTCAGGGCGTTCGGCATATGCTTATAAAATCCCAAAAGACAACGATAATTTTGTTGAAATTATAGCTAATTATAACGAGGCTGGTGAAAAATATAGCGAAATAAAAACCCTTTATGACCAAGCCACTCTCCGTTTAATATCCATTGAAATTGATGATTTAAAACACGGGAACAAACTGAGTGCCCAACGTCGAAGTGAAGACTCTTTTTCTGCTGAATACCAAGAAAAAGATGGGAAAGTTCTTTCACACTCTGGCTTGTTAAACTCCCGAACTGTTTTTTTTGAAGAAATTAAATTTTTTGTCCGTTCGAATATTGAACGTTTACAAAAAGAAGAACTTTCTTTGAATGTCCTTTTTGTCATGGTCCCTTTCCAAGACGATATACCCAATAGCATGCAACAGATTGCCATGAAGGCCAAATACGAGAAAATAAAAACGATTCAAACATCTTCTGGAGTTCAGAAGGTCTTAGCTATATCTGTGACTCCTGGTTCTTTCTGGCTCAGTCTTTTTTTGCCAGAAGAAAAAACGAAGTTAGAGTATTTGGTAGACCCTTTACCGCCTCATCAAATCTACCAAGCTGTTCATGATAAATACCGCTACGTCCTTAAAAAATAATAATCTATAAAAATCAAAGAAAAATTAGTTTTCATTTGACACCTCTGATCTATTTCCTTATTTTCTATCGGTTGTAGTGAACGTATTCTTAGGATATCTCCTATCTATAGACTTCTCATGCGCTTTAAAACACCCTTAACGTCGATTTTGCACCATTTCCTGAGTCCAATTTTCCTTTTCGACAAATACCATCAAAGCGTTCTTCCGCGTATTACTCCTTAAGTGTTGTGCGGTCCAAAAAATCGCGTCGTACTTTAATCGACGACATTTTTACTCTTATCCGAATCTGTTAAGATTAAACGAGATTTTGTTTTGCGTTAATTCAAAATCTAAAAAAACTTCTCTTTAAAATATTCTTGAGGATTTATGAACAATAACAATCAAAATGTTTATCGCCATCGAGTCAATTTTGGCAAAATAGCTTCCCCGATGAACCCTCCGCAACTTTTACAAATCCAAACGGGATCTTATAAATGGTTTTTGCAAAAGGAAATTCATCCTGAACAAAGAGAAGATCAAGGGCTAGAATCTGTATTTCGTTCTGTTTTCCCAATAAATGATTATAGTGGAATTTGTCGTTTAGAATATATTTCTTATCGATTAGGAGAGCCAAAATATGAACAAGACGTCTGTCGAATCAAAGGAGTTACTTATTCGGCTCCTATAAGGGTTTCTTTACGGCTAATTATTTGGGATCAAGAAGGACATGACGACAAGAAAAATGTCCATGCCATTAAAGAACAAGAAATTTATCTGGGAGAATTTCCTTTAATGACGGAGACAGGTTCATTTATTATTAACGGCACGGAACGAGTTATCGTCAACCAATTACACAAGTCCCCTGGCGTGTTTTTTTCACACGACAAAGGGAAAAATCATTCCAGCGGGAAGCTCCTTTATCACTGCGGGATTATTCCACAAAGAGGTTCGTGGGTGGACTTTGAGTTTGACATTCGCGATCATCTTTACGTTCGCATAGATCGCAAACGGAAATTTTTTGCCACCATTTTACTCCGTGCACTCGGTTTTACAACCGAAGAGCTTTTAGAACGTTTTTATACCGCCGAGACAATAGATCTTTTAGAAGCGTTTGGAAAACCCGCCGAAGAACGAGTATACACAAAATCAGTGGAGAAGAACGCCACACAGAATCAAAAAGCGTTCAAAGACATAATTCATCCTGACACAAATGAAATAATTGTCCGTGTTGGCAGAAAAATCACCAAATCTGCCATGGCTAAAATTAAAGAAGCAAAAATATCAAAAATCCACTGTGGAGAAGATGATATCATTGGCCGATATAGCTTAAAAGACGTCTGTGACGCCGAGGGCGAGATCATCGTAGAATGCAATGCAGTAGTTACAGAAGAAATACTACAATTGCTATTGGAGAAAAGGATTGCTCATTTAAAATTAATATACATGGGCCCAAGAACCATTGGTAATTCTTTACGAGAAACACTTGCGGTTGATAAAATAAATTCCGTTAGTGAAGCATTGATTGAAATATATAAAAAAATAAAACCAGGCGACCCTCCAACTGGTGACGCAGCAAAAAACATGCTAAAAAACATGTTTTTTAATTCAGACCGATTCGATCTCTCACGCGTGGGACGGATGAAACTCAGCCGAAAATTAGGCCAAGAATGTAATTTAGATAACCGAGTACTCAGTGAAAAGGACATCATGTCCGTGGTTGCATATCTTTTATCACTCAAAGAAGGCATCGGAGAGATAGATGACATTGATCACCTCGGAAATCGAAGAGTGCGTAGCGTCGGTGAATTATTAGAACAACGCTATCGCGTCGGTTTAGTCAGAGTTGAACGAGCGATTAAAGAACGCATGTCTCTGCAAGAACCAGAAACTATGACCTTGCATGACATTGTCAACTCTAAACCAATTACCGCAGTTATTAATGAATTTTTCGGGAGCAGCCCCCTCTCACAATTTATGGATCAAACCAATCCCCTGTCTGAAATCACCCACAAAAGACGATTGAGTGCCCTTGGGCCAGGAGGTTTGACTCGAGAACGTGCGGGGTTTGAAGTAAGAGACGTGCATACTTCTCACTACGGTCGAATTTGCCCGGTTGAAACTCCAGAAGGCCCAAACATTGGTTTGATTTCCTCTTTGGCTGTATACGCCCGGTTAAGTGAATTTGGTTTTATCGAAACTCCTTACAGAAAAGTCAATCAGCGTCATGTAACAGACGACATTGAGTATATGACTGCGATGGATGAAGATCAATATAAAATCGCCCAAGCCAATGCTCCCCTTGATGAAAAAAGCTTTTTAAATAAAAACATTATTTCTTGTCGAGAAAGAGGTGAATTCAAATCCATTTCTAAAGATGACGTCGAATATATGGATGTAGCCCCTCAACAATTAGTGTCTGTCGCTGCATCGATCATCCCCTTTTTAGAACACGACGATGCCAACCGTGCTTTGATGGGTTCTAATATGCAACGCCAAGCAGTCCCTACCATAAAACCCCAAGCTCCTTTTGTCGGCACTGGTTTAGAATACCAAGTCGCAAGAGATTCTGGTTCTTGCCTGTTGGCAAAACGTTCAGGCGTAGTTGACTCTGTAGACTCTTCTCGAATAGTCATTATAGCCGATGTCAACATAGATGCAGAAGAAGAAACAACAGGAACCTACGTCGATATTTATCACCTCAGCAAGTACCATCGCTCCAATCAAAACACTTGTATCAATCAAAGACCCCTGGTCACTCCAGGCATGCACATCCATGCTGGACAAATTTTGACTGACGGCACCAGCTGTGAAGCGGGAGAACTCGCTTTGGGACAAAATATTCTCATGGCATTCATGCCTTGGAATGGATATAATTACGAAGATTCAATACTCGTCAGCGAAAAGCTACTACACGAAGATCGCTTTACTTCTATCCATATAGAAGAAAAAGAAGTCATGGCTCGCGACACAAAGTTAGGACCCGAATCAATTACTCGAGACCTTCCGAATGCTTCAGAAGAAACGGTTAGAAATCTGGATGCTTCAGGGATTATTCGAATTGGGAGTTATGTCAAAACTAATGATATACTCGTTGGGAAAACGACTCCAAAAGGGGAATCGCAGCTGACCCCAGAAGAACGACTTTTACGCTCTATTTTTGGAGATAAAGCTGGTGACGTGCGCGACACTTCTTTAAAAACACCCCAAGGAATTGAGGGCGTAGTTATAGACGTCAAAATATTTAACCGCCGCGACATAGATCATGACGAGAGAACAAAAGAGATCGAGCGTCATATGATCGACAAAATCAAAGAAGACTGGAAAGATGAAGTTCGAGTAGTAAAAACAGGTTTAGCCGAAAAACTCATGCCACTGATCAGCGGCGAACCTCTCATTCAAGATGTCCTGAATCCAGAAACGAACGAAATAGTAACTCCTGCAGGAACCATTCTCACAACCAAAGAATTAAAACGTTTGCCTGAAGGTTCTTTAAATGATATCCAAATCGATGACATCGATAAAAACATACGCCTTAATACCCTTACACAGAACGCTACGCTTCAATTTGAAATGATTCGTAACGTATATGAGCAAAAAATTGAACGTGAAAAAAACAGCACCGATCTTCCTCCTGGGGTTATACGCACCGTTAAAGTCTACATAGCCATGAAGAGACGTCTTTCCGTTGGCGATAAAATGGCGGGACGTCATGGCAATAAAGGGGTTATATCAAAGATCGTGCCGATTGAAGAAATGCCGTATATGGAAGATGGCATGCCAGTAGATATAGTGCTCAACCCCTTAGGTGTACCTTCGCGAATGAATGTTGGACAGGTCTTAGAGGTCCATTTGGGGCTAGCGGCAAAAAAACTTGGAGATAAAATCAATGCCATGCTCAAAACTATGGACCCTATGGAGGAAATTAAAAAAACCGTCAAAGAAATATATAATTCTCCTTCCATGAGTCAACATCTTGATTCAATGAATAACGAAGAAGCTCAAAAATTTGTCTCCACTTTAAAAAATGGGGTACATATGGCGACTCCAGTATTCGATGGAGCTAAAGAAGAAGAAATCCACCGTCTAATGGATCTGTGCGGCTTGAAACATTCAGGAAAATTACAACTCCGTGATGGCCGGACAGGCGATGCTTTTTCTCAAAAAGTGACCGTCGGATATATGTATATTTTAAAACTGCATCACCTTGTTGATGATAAAATCCATTCTCGTTCAACAGGTCCGTATTCATTGGTAACACAACAACCTCTTGGAGGAAAAGCTCAATTCGGAGGACAACGCTTCGGCGAAATGGAAGTCTGGGCTTTGGAAGCTTACGGAGCTGCCTATACCTTGCGCGAATTGCTCACTGTCAAATCAGACGATGTATCAGGAAGAAATAAAGTCTATGAATCCATAGTCAAAGGTTTCCACATGAACCAAACTGGAATCCCAGAATCCTTCAAGGTTTTACTGAACGAAATGAAATCGCTCTGCCTTGAACTTAAGCTCATTAAGGACGTCAGTTACTTAGAAGGAGAAGATGTGATTTAACCCGTTCTCTTTTATTTAATTATTTCG
Source organism: Calvadosia cruxmelitensis (assembly GCA_900245855.1). Lineage (NCBI taxonomy): Eukaryota > Metazoa > Cnidaria > Staurozoa > Stauromedusae > Kishinouyeidae > Calvadosia > Calvadosia cruxmelitensis. Next base: position 26,927 of record OFHS01000083.1, on the reverse strand, counting down.
CAAGAGAGCGTAAGCATACTCTCAATCTTATCTATTTTTTATTCCTATTGGTTTTTAAAATGATACCCGAAAATACTAATCCACAAAGTTATAAAGCGGTACAAGTCACCTTGGCCTCTTCTGAAGAAATTATGAGTTGGTCTAATGGCGAAATAAAAACAGCGGAAACCATCAACTATCGTACTTATAAGCCCGAACGAAACGGTCTTTTTTGCGGTAAAATATTTGGTCCCGTTAAAGACTACGAGTGTATTTGCGGAAAATATAAACGAATGAAACATCGTGGTATTACCTGCGAAAAATGTGGCGTTGAAGTCATTGAGTCCAAAGTTCGCCGAGAGCGTTTAGGCCACGTAAAATTAGCTTGTCCCGTTTCTCATGTCTGGTATTTAAAAGGATTGCCGAGTCGCTTAGCAAATTTAATCGACGTCCCGTTAAAAGACTTAGATCGTGTTTTATATTTCGACGCATACATGGTATTGGATCCAGGTTCTTCCGAGCTACAAATTAAAGATATTATTGAAGAGTCCAAATATCGCGAACTTTCCGAAGAAGACGATGATTTTCAAGCTGGCATGGGAGCCGAGGCGATCAGAACAATCATTGAAGACATGGAACTTGATGATATTTGTGAAGAACTTCGAGAAGAATTGCACAATTCTGGATCTGAAACCAAACGAAAAAAGATTATTAAACGCCTCAAAATCCTTGAAGCATTTAGAGAATCAGGTATAGACCCCACTAACATGATCCTTACGGTAATTCCTGTTTTATCCCCAGAATTACGGCCTTTGATCGCTTTGGATGGCGGAAGATTTGCTACCAGTGACCTCAACGACTTATATCGTCGTGTTATTCATCGAAACAATCGTTTAAAACGCTTAATCGAGTTAAATGCTCCAGACATAATTGTAAAAAACGAGAAGAGGATGTTGCAAGAATCAGTTGACGCCCTTTTCGACAATGGCCGTCGCGGTCGCTCTATCCTTGGATCAAATAAACGCCCATTAAAATCGTTAAGTGATTCTCTTAAAGGAAAATACGGTCGTTTTAGACAAAATCTTTTAGGGAAACGAGTCGATTACTCAGGACGGACCGTTATAGTCGTTGGCCCAGAATTAAAATTAAATCAATGCGGCCTACCGAAAAAAATGGCTTTAGAGCTTTTCAAACCATTTATATACCGTGATTTAATCAGCAATGAACACGCGTCCAGCATTAAAGTCGCTAAAAAAATGGTTGAGATACAAGACAGGATGATCTGGCCTTCACTCGATAAAGTGATAAAAGAACATCCAGTATTATTAAACCGCGCTCCAACACTTCATCGTTTAGGCATTCAAGCCTTTGAACCTATTTTAATAGAAGGAAAAGCGATTCAACTCCATCCTTTGGTCTGTACTGCGTTTAACGCCGATTTTGATGGAGATCAAATGGCAATACATGTTCCATTGAGTTTGGAGGCTCAATTAGAGGCCAAGATATTGATGATGGCTGTTAATAATATTCTGTCGCCAGCTACGGGAAAACCCGTAATGATGCCAACTCAGGATATGGTTCTTGGGATATATTGGTTGACGAAAGAAATGCCAAATGAAAAGGGAGAAGGCCGTGTCTTCAGCTCTCCCCAACAAGTCGTCATGGCATACGAACTTGAATTCGTGAGTTTACAGGCTAAAATTAAAGTGCGAATTCAAGAAAAAATAGAAAACACAACGACAGGACGAGTTATCCTGTATAATATCATGCCAAAAAATATTCCTTTCAAAGAAGTCAACAAGCTCTTAAAGAAAAAAGGGTTAGAAGATTTTATCGACCTTTGTTATCGCTACTCAGGAAATAAAGAAACGGTACGTATTCTTGATGAAATCAAAGATTTAGGATACTTACATTCAACGCGGGCTGGGTTCTCCATTTCTATGAGCGACATGACCATCCCAAAAGAAAAAGCTCAGATTCTTAAAGATGCGAGTGAAGAAGTGAATAAAATTCATACACAGCACCAAGAAGGAATCATTACTAACGGTGAAAGATATAACAAGGTTATTGACACCTGGTCGAGAGTAACAGAAGAAATCGCAAGTCACATGATCAAAGCACTGAGTGAAGAAACGATCAATGAAAATAAAACCATCAATATAAACTCCATTTACGTGATGGCAGACTCAGGGGCTCGAGGAAGCGTTAACCAAAGTAAACAACTTGGCGGAATGCGTGGCCTAATGGCGAAACCGACAGGAGAAATTATCGAAACGCCCATAACGGCGAACTTTAGAGAAGGCCTGAGCGTTCATCAATATTTTATTTCTACTCACGGAGCACGAAAAGGACTTGCCGACACGGCTCTAAAAACCGCTCGTTCGGGTTATTTAACTCGCAGATTGGTAGATGTCGCTCAAGATGCCGTAATCAGCATAGAAGATTGCGGAACGGTTAAAGGCTTATCCATGACTGCTTTAATTGAAAACGGAGAAACTATCGCTCATCTTGGAGAACGTATTCTCGGTCGAGTTACCCTAGAAGATCTGGTTAACCCATACAATGAAACAATCATTATCCCAGCCGACACACTCCTAGACGAAGCAAAGGTTAAAACAATAGAACAATCTCCAGTAGAAGAAGTTAAAATACGTTCCGTTTTAACTTGTGACGCAAAAAGAGGTGTTTGTGCTCGTTGTTACGGCCGAGATTTAGGACGAGGAAATCTTGTGGCTATCGGTGAAGCCGTGGGAGTCGTAGCCGCCCAATCCATCGGCGAACCAGGAACGCAGTTGACCATGAGAACCTTCCACATCGGTGGGACCGCCAAACGTCAAATTGAGCAATCTTTCTGGGAACCTACTAAATCTGGAATTCTTTCTCTTAAAGAGGTAAAAACGGTTCAAAATAAGGACCAAGCTCTGATTGTCATGGATAGGAATTCAGAAATCACAATCCTTGACGAACAAGATCGAGAACTTGAAAGACATCACATCCCTATAGGTTCCAAACTGAATGTATCTGATCGAGAAAGAGTTACCGCTGGCTCTAAGATTGCTGAATGGGACCCGTTCTCCATTCCAATTCTTACTGACGTCAGTGGTATCATCAAATATTCCGATATTATCAACGGAAAGAGTATGAAAACTCAAACTGATGAAAATACAGGTATTTCACGAGAGGTAATTCTAGATAATTCAGAAGACGACCTAAAACCAAGAATTTTGGTTAAAAACGAAGATACCAAAAGAGATCTTAAACGAGCCGATGGTAAGCCTCACCAAGGATTTTATTTACCGGCCAAAGCAGAATTGATTGTTCGTGAAAATGATATCGTTGCCTCTGGTGATATAATCGCAAAAATACCACGCGAGACCGCAAAAAATAAAGATATTACAGGAGGTTTACCGCGTGTAGTTGACTTATTCGAAGCGAGAGTGCCCAAAGATCCCGCTGAAATTGCTGATATTTCTGGGCGTGTGGAGTTTGCCGAAGCTCTCAAAAAGAAACACCGAATCCTCCTCAATCCTGAGGAAGGCGAACCAAAAGAATACCTCATTCCTCGTAGTAAACACATCATTGTTTTTGAGGATGAAATCGTCAAAGCAGGAAGTCCCTTAACTTCAGGTTCCATGAACCCACATGATTTATTGAGAGTCTGCGGAATGGAAGCTTTGCAAAAATTTCTTGTTGATGAAGTCCAAGAGGTCTATCGACTGCAGGGCGTTCAAATCAACGACAAACACATAGAAGTCATTATTCGTCAAATGCTGAGTAAGGTTCAAATTACTTCTCCTGGAGATTCAACCTATCTCTTGGGAGAATCAGTAACGAAAAAGAGATTTTTGCAAATGAATAAAAAATTAGACGAAGAAGGATTAGAACAAGCAGAGGCCAATCCTATATTACTCGGCATCACTAAAGCCGCATTGGGAACGGATTCATTCATTTCAGCCGCCTCATTCCAAGAAACTACCAAAATTTTAACAGATGCTTCTATTTATGGTCGTTATGATGGTTTTGTTGGACTTAAAGAAAATGTAATCATCGGTCGTTTGATACCTGCTGGTACAGGATTTAGAACCGATAAAGAATTTAATTATCGCGTTGAAAGTGCACAAAGATATCAGGCGGTACTTCAACCTCAAAACGAAGAGTTGTCAGAGGAAGCTTCAGAATTATAATTGCAGAGAATCACCGCGTGCTTTAATTTTTACAATGATACTTGTTCATTCGACATTTTGGAGAGTTTCATCTAGTCTAGTTAGTACCCTTAGAATCAGAAATTTTCATGCCCTATTTTCTTTTTCCTGGAAAATTAAAACTTCAAGAAATTTTTGAAATCAATGGCCCAGAAGTACGACATATACGACAATCCAGAAAAATTCGTATCGGAGAGCGTATATGTCTTCAGGATGAACAGGAAAAACGTTACTCTTGCGAAGTGCGGGAAGTATTTAATCGGCACGTCGTTTTTTACGTCTTTGAAGAAGTGGCAACACCTCCTCCATCACAAACGACCATTGACCTTTATATCACCTCTCTAAAAGAAAAACCAACTGATTTTATTTTACAAAAAGCAACCGAGCTGGGCGTCAGTTCCATTAATTTTTTTCAAAGTCACTATTCTGCTAAATTACCGCATGGCCCTCACCGAAAAGCCAAAGAAATTCGCTGGAATAAAATCATGCAAGAAGCCTGCAAACAATGTGAGCGTGTTTCTGCACCAGCATTACGTTTCATTGGCTCTTTAAATGAGAGTCTTTCATCAATTCCTGCTGCAAGTCCCGTATTGATATTTGACCAAGAAAAAAGTGCAGACTCTTTCGCTAACCTACCTTTTCAAAAACCAGAAATCTCATTATTTATTGGCCCTGAAGGAGGGTTTGCTGAAAATGAATTAGAAGTAACCAGAGAAATTCAAAAAATTTTTTTGGGTCCAAGAGTTCTGCGATCGGAAACCGCTGCTATAGCTGCTTTGACTTTAACTCAGTATCATCTGGGGGATATGGGGGATATGGGGGTGCCTTAATTTTATTTTAGCATCGAATTTGATAAAGTGTTATAATCACCTCTTTTTAAGTTAAAATCAACTAAAATATTTGAAATTTGAATACAATAAAAATTAACTTTAATCAAAAACAATAAAATGGTTTTACAAAACTCTCAACACGTACAGGATAATGCTCCTCAACCAGACTATAAAATCGCCGACCTTTCTTTGGCGGAATGGGGCAGAAAAGAAATCCTCATTGCTGAAGCAGAAATGCCTGGACTGATGGCGTTGCGAAAAAGATACGGCAAAAAAAAACCGCTTAAAGGTGCTAAAATTGCGGGTTCGCTGCACATGACCATACAGACCGCCGTGTTAATTGAAACCTTGTTAGAATTAGGGGCTGAAGTTCGCTGGGCTTCCTGCAATATTTATTCAACCCAAGATCAAGCCGCTGCAGCCTTAGCCATTCTCAATATTCCTGTTTTTGCTTGGAAAGGAGAAACAGAAAAAGAATACTGGTGGTGTACCGAACAAACCTTAAAATGGGCGGATGGCACTGGACCAAATATGTTGCTTGATGACGGAGGAGATTTAACTCTCCACATTCACGAGAAATTCCCTGAACTTTTACAAAATATCAGAGGTGTTTCAGAAGAAACCACTACAGGAGTGCACAGGCTTCACCATATGGAAGAATGCGGTTCGCTGAAAATACCTGCCTATAATGTGAATGACTCGGTTACCAAATCAAAATTTGACAATTTATACGGATGCCGGGAATCCCTGATAGACGGTATTAAAAGGGCTACGGATGCAATGATTGCTGGCAAATTCGCCGTAGTTGCTGGTTTTGGCGATGTGGGAAAAGGTTGTGCTGAAGCCTTAAAAGGTATGGGAGCCATAGTGATTGTCACAGAAATAGATCCTATCTGTGCCCTGCAAGCAGCCATGTCAGGATACCAAGTAATGCCCATGGACAAGGCGGCAAAAATTGGCAACATCTTCGTAACCGCTTCAGGCTGTGCTGATGTCATAACACGTGTACATCTCGACTCCATGCCCGATGAAGCTATAGTTTGTAATATTGGCCACTTTGACTCAGAGATTCAAGTTGCTTCCATTAGTAATGATGCCACAATAAAGCGTATAAACGTGAAACCACAAGTATCTCAATTTGTCTGGCCAAACGGAAAAAAAATTACATTGCTAGCAGAGGGACGCCTCGTAAATTTAGGATGCGCAACTGGGCATCCAAGTTTCGTAATGTCCAATAGTTTTACAAACCAAGTCATGGCACAAATTGAACTTTGGGAAAATTACGAAACATTGGAAAATAAAGTCTATGTTCTTCCTAAAAAATTAGACGAAGAAGTGGCACGACTGCATTTAGAGAAGATTAAGGTGGAATTAGACCTCCTGACGACTGAACAGTCAGAATATTTACGAATTCCTGTGGATGGTCCTTATAAACCAGAATCATACCGTTATTAAAAAAATTACACAAACTCGGGAGCAAGAATCCGACACCTCTTCTTCTTGAACTCCTCTTTGTCTGTAACATTCATTAAACGTGTCTATGAAACACATAACTTTGGAGACAATAGAACAAGGGATTTTTTGGTTAGAATTTCCTGAGGCTGACTTTAGAATTGTTTGTGGATGCCCCGAAAATTTGCTCAAATTTTTGATTCAAAAAAAATATATCCGAGAACAAAACATCAACGGAGTTTCTTGTGAAACTGGACCTGATGCCATTTTATTAATGGAGCAGGCCTTTTTCCATTCAGACTCTGCCAATGAAACGGAAATGCCCATTCTGCAGATGATGTACCTGCAAGGAAAAAGCATTCCAAACCATCCGAATAGCAAGCGCAAGCCTTTATTGATTGGCACGAGTTCCGTACTCAAGCATCAACTTGAGTACTTAGATGTTTCTTCCTACGGCACCGTAAAAAAAGAAGATTACATCAGCTCTGGAATCAGCTCCGAGTTTATAGACGACATTTTCCACACCAAAAATTTTTTCTCTTTTGGAGGGTATAAACCTTCTTCAAACTTGATCGAAACTCGTGAGGTTTCTGCCGAAAAACAAGAACTTTGTGAAGGAATATTTTTCCAAAGACTTTCTTATAATATTTATGCCTTTGAATATAAGGGAGAAACAGTAGAAGTCGATATCAATTTAAAAGAAGACAAAAGTAGGTCTATTCCCTATAATATAAAAGATGTAGAGATGCCAAAAGGAAAATTCGTTGTGACGAATATTGGCTGTGGGGATGCGTGGAATACTCAAAACCCTTGTTTTTCAAGTCTCTTAAATTATGACGGTGCTTATTATCTGATTGACGCTCCTCCAAACCTCAATGTTTTTCTCAAACATTTAGGCATTAAGGCAGACGAAATAGCTGGCATATTCAACACCCATTGTCATGATGATCACTTTAGTGGGATTAATTTAGTCTTTGACAGAGCGAAAAGGCTCCCTTTCTTTGCTACGCCCCCTGTTTTGGCTTGTGCACGTCGAAAATTCAGCTGTTTATTCAATCTTCTCGATAAAAATTTTGAAGAATATTTTGATCCCATCATACTAACATATAGCGATTGGTTTAAAATTCGCCCAGGTTTTGAGGTCGTACCACTTCTTTCTCCACATCCAGTTGATACTTCCGTTTTGTATTTTAAGGCCGAAGATAAAGACAAAAACATAACAAAAACCTACTCTCACATGGGAGACATCATTGCTCTTGATCTATTGTATTCAATGGTTAACCATGAAAACCCAGAGTACCGCATTTCCGAAAATTTTTATGAATTTATAAAAATTGGATATCAATACCCAGCCGACGTCAAAAAAATTGACATAGGTGGCGGAATGATTCACGGGAATATAACCGATTTCATTGAAGATCCAACACCTTGCAAAATTTTAGGACACATTCATCGAAAATTAAACTCCATAGAAAAAGAACAGGGGAAAATCCTCAATTTCGGAGATTCGATCGTTCTCCTTGAATAAGCATGGCTTAATCAAGACGAAGCCGCACTAAACATTTTTACGGAATATATTTACTCTCCCGTACTTCTCCTCCACTCATCGGTCAAAAGATATTTCTTACTTTGATTGCACTCGGAACAAGAAGGCACGACATTTTTCTTTGAAGTCTTCCCCCCTCTTGATATAGGAATTTTATGATCCATAGTTAAAGCATCAACGGAGAAACGTTTTTTGCAATAATGGCAAATTCCTTTCCCAAGCTGATTTTTCCACCAAAGCGAGCGACGAAGTGTCGTGCTCCTCTTTCGTTCATTGCGGATATGTTCTTGGTCGGCTGGCAAAAATGCCCTGTAGAGACCTAACTCTTTATATTTTGAACGTTTCAAACCGAACCTACGCTCGACAGAGTTTTTCAAAAGCTTCTTGGGCCTGGAAATCTATACGATCAATTTTTTTAAGCCAGTCCTGGTTCTTTCTCTTTTGCGTATCTATCATTTTACAAATTGATGTTTGAGAAGGGCTCCCAGTGTGTTGCTTTACATCCACTAATTGTTCTGGGTCATTAAACCTAGAAAAATCGTTTGTACTGATCAAAATCTCGCACCCCTGTTCATCTAAAGATTTTTGCAAGGCCTCTTGTGTGATCACTCCTTCATCTTGGCACAACCGAACACTCGAAGCCACTATATTATAAGCATCACGAAATGAAAGACCGTGCTGATACGCAAGCCAATCAGCTATATCAGCACTATTCATAAAACCGATCTTACATTTTTTGTACATTTCTAAACGATTCAGTTCCATGCTTTCTATTACTTTAGTCAAAAGATTCGGAATATCTTGGATCTCTCGGAAAATATCCATAATCGTATATTTTGTTTGCTGCGTATCACGATTATATCCCGTCATGGCACCTTTTTGAACGCCCAGTAACCCCAGTAAAGAACCATGACAATAAGCGGCTTTAGCACGTATAATCTCGGCAAAATCAGGATTTTTCTTCTGGGGCATGATTGAAGATCCAGTAACAAAAGCGTCTTCAAGATGAATCATGTTAAAGTAGGGGTGCGACAAAAGAATAATATCTTGTGCAACCGTACTGCATTGATTGATTAATAAACTCACATGTGAGGCAATCTGAGTTTCCGCTTCTCCACGCGCACTAATACAATCAAGAGAGTTTTCTATCACTCCGTCAAAACCTAATAACTCTGCTGTACGCTCACGATTAATTTTCCAAGTAGTGCCAAATCCTGCTGCCGCACCAAGAGGGCAAAAATTTAACATTTCTAAATCAAGATAAAACCTTTCTAAATTCCTTAATAACCCCTGACTCCAGCAGGTCAACCAATGCCCAAAATCCGTCCACATGGCGGGTTGATAGTGCGTATATCCAGGCATAGGAGCAGGCGGTTCACGCTGAGCCCTTTCTAATATAACATCAATCAATCGAGAAAGATTTCGACATAACTCTATTAATTCCGCTCTCAGATATAAGCGCATATCGGTTGCCACCTGATCGTTTCGGCTCCTCCCTGAATGCATTTTTTTACCCGCTATTTGCCCCTGAATATTCGTTACGAAATGTTCGATATTTATATGCACATCTTCTTTCGCTGGATCCAGCAAGAAATCTTCGTTTTCGTCTAATTTTTTTAAAGTGAGTAAAGCATTCCGGATGGAAAAAAACTCATCTTCCTTCAATAACCCGCCTTCATGCAACATTTGACTATGTGCTAAATTAGTCATTATATCGAATGGAAGCAAAACCTGATCGGCTGGAGCGATTGGAAATACATCCCGGCCAGCACAAAAAGTAATATTGAGTGAATCTGGGATTTGACGAAGGTGGTTACCCCAAATTTGTTTTTTTTTCATAAAAATAAATTTTTTGTTTTAATACGCAATCATGAATCCACTCTCACCAGTTAATAAAACCTTTACGGAATGTTCTGAACCGTCAGTAAGTCTTCAAGAAACCAGTATGGATCTGAAGAATTTGCTTTGGAAAGAACCCCGACAAAATTTTCTGGAAAAGCAAAAGATTGGACTTCGTAGCCGATCAAAGTGCTTATAAAATAAGCCACAAAAGGCAAATGGCTCACCAAAAATGCGGATCCAGGCCAAAAATTTACGTCTTTTGCCAGTATTTGAGGGTTATCACCAGGTAATATTCCTGGAAGATAAGCCAAATGAGTTGACGGCATATACTCAAAGTAAATTTGAGCCGTTTGCTGTGAACGGAGAAGAGAGCTATAATAAATATAATGAGGGATATGACCAAGCCTTTGTAAATGAGCTCCCATCATATGGCCTTCCTGTCGGCCTTTTTTGCTGAGAATTCGATCTTCATCCCGCAGAAAAGACGATCTAGTGCTCCCGTGTCGACCGATATAAAGCCTGTAAGGAAAAGATCTATTCATACTTCAAGGCAAAAGTTCGTAATCATCGAAAAATACGAACATGCTCATTTTTATTTGTCAGAATCCTTAATGGGGACTATAGCAAATTTGAAATCAGCCGTCGCAGCCAAGTATTCTTTCGCATCAAACTTTCGAACATAGGCATCTGAATGAATGGAAAGAATATTCAATTTTCTTTTGATAAAAACTGATTTTAAAAGCAGTTGATCACCTGGAATCACTTGCCTGCGGAATTTTGCTTTATCAATGCTGGCAAATACGGAAAGCCCCATTTCTTTGTGTTCACTCCCCCCTATAATTGAGGAGGTTTGAGCCATAGCTTCAAGAATAAGAACTCCAGGCATGATCGGGTTCCCTGGAAAATGACCCTGAAAAAAAGCTTCATTATAGGTTAAGTTTTTTAAAGCCGTGCAATACTTGTCCTTCTCATATTCAAGAATTTGATCGATAAGCATAAAAGGATATCGTTGCGGTATAAGTTCAAGTATTCTTTCTAATGACATAAGGAATTACTTTGAAGGTTGGGCTTTATCATACTGCTTAATAATAATATCGGTGATATCGGTGATATTTGGCTTGCTGTACAGTATGGTGGAATACATTGCCAGTTCTACTACCAAGTCATAATTCTCTTTTTTGGCGTAGGTTTCAACTAATTTTTTCACCTCTTGGAAAATATTTTCCGTATACTTTCGCTCTTCTTGGCGAAGAGCTTCTCCTGCTTTGAGGCGTTCTTCTTCAAACTCCTTTCCAACTCGCCCTAATTCTGTCTGTTTTGCTCTTTTGGCGTCTTCCGTTAATAACAAAGAATTTTGTAATTCAGCTTGTAAAGTTTGAATTTTCTCTTCTTTGCTCCTTAAACTTCTCTCACTCTGTGCCACTTTGCTCTGCAACAATTTCTTAGACTGTTCACCTGTAATGGAATTATTAATAACGTAATTCAGGTTGATATAAGCAATTTTAATTCGCTCTGCAGCAAAAATATTGCCGAGAGAAGACAAAACCACACAATAAATAATAAAAAATATGCTATTTTTCATAACTGTATTAAATAAAATAAAAATGACTTGAATTCATTTTGAAGACTTTACTTTAAAGTTCAATCGATTCTTCGATCAACTCGGTAGCCTCTGCATTGATTGGACTTTGGAAACATTCCGTCGGCTCCGTTCCAAGTTTAAAATACTCAAATATCTGATCTGGCCCGTTTTCGCAAGCCAGTAAACCTGTACTTTGATTTATGCGCATTTTTTTAATATTGCGGGGTGGGTGAATACTTTTAACGGGCAACCCCTGAACGGCAAGAGTCATATAATCTACCCAGATAGGTAAAGCGGCCTTAGAACCGGTTTCGCCTTGCCCCAAAGGGATAATTGGTTTGTCATTTCCTACGTAAACCCCCGTTATTAAATCAGAAACAAACCCGATATACCAAGCGTCAGTATTCAAAGATGTCGTCCCTGTTTTTCCAGCAGAAGGCTGTTTAATCGCTTGTGCCAGACGCCCTGTACCTCGATTTACCACATCTTTTAAAATATCGCTCATTAAAAATGCTGTTGCGGGTGAAATAACCTGAGTCGCTTCAGGAAGAAATTCTTCAATCATATTGCCATCACGATCCGTAATTGATGTGATGTAAATAGGTTTAACACGTTTCCCCATATTCGCAAAAGCACCATAGGCAATGATCATTTGCTCTAAGGTAACCGAACCGCTGCCCAATGAAATGGAAAGATTCGCTGGAATATCCTTAATATCAATTCCAAGTTTTTCGGCAAGGATCAAAATTTTTCTGACTCCTATATCGTTAGCGATTTTAACGGTAGGTACATTTTTACTTTTGACAAGAGCGTTGCGAAAACTGATATTTCCCAAAAATAAACCGTTATAATTTTTCGGAATCCAAGCGTGTTCCTGTTGTAATCCCTTAAAAACCAAAGGTGTATCCTCTAAAATATCCGCCAAGGTGTAAGAAGAATCCAAAGCGGCAGCATAAACTATAGGCTTAAACGCAGAACCAGGTTGACGTTTGCTTTGAGTTACTCGATTAAATTGACTTTTACTGAAACTATAACCTCCTGCCAAAGCCAAGACTTCCCCCGTTTGAGGTGACATGGAAATAATCCCCCCGTTATTGGCTGGGACCTGAAAAAGAGCCACATCGTATACTGGTTTTTCGCGAGAGTTTTCTTCATCAACGGCAAGCTCAGCAAGGAAAACTTTAAGGTCGTCCGCCGACAGAAACGCTTCCTTTCCTTGGTTTAAAAGCTCGGTTTGTTCGATTTTTTCTAAAATTTTTGTCTGAATAACGTCGCCGCGTTCTAAAGTTTTGGTGATTTGCTTCAAACGAGTCATGTCATTTAAAGTTGTTTGTAAATCTGCTTCACGTGCCCAATCCATATTTTTGAGTCGTAAAAGGCCTAATCCCTGACCAAAATCGATTATAGCAAAATGAGTGAAGGTTTTGAGCACGACCCCAGTGGCGGTTTGATTGTTGGCTAGATTATTACCCGCAACCACTTCTGCAAAGGCTTCATGGTCAATTGAACCATCAGTCAGCGAAATTTTTCGAAGGGGACCACGATACCCATGACGCCGATCAATATTGATCAGTCCGTTTTCCAAAGCGACTTGAGCTTCTTTTTGCAACGCCGAGTTCATGGCGGTGTATACATTATATCCGCCAAGGTTCACCTGTTCCTTGCCGAATTTTTCTACCATGATACGACGCACCTCTTCAATATAATAGGAAATACCAGCTATTTTTTTATTTCCCTGCAAATTTAATTGAATTGGAGTATTCACCGTTTCTTCACGCTCTTCAGGAGTAATAAAACCATTTCTTTCCATCAGAAGTAAAACCAAGTTGCGACGTTTGGTTGCCGACATTAAGTCATAAGTAGGAGAAAGCTTTGATGGAGCTTTGAGCAGCCCAGCCAGCAAAGCCGCCTCTTCAATTTTTAAATTTTTTGCATTTTTAGAAAAATATTCCTGTGCAGCCGCCTCTATTCCATACGAACGCCGACCAAAAAAAGCTTTATTAAGATAAAGTTCAAGAATGAAATCTTTATATTTCTCTGGATACAGCTCTTTAAACACTTGCTCCATTTTTAACGCCAACAAAATCTCTTTTATTTTACGACGAAAAGTTTTCTCTGGAGTCAATAAAAATTGCTTCGCCGTTTGCTGTGTGATCGTGCTGGCGCCTTCGACAATTCCTCCTTTGGTTATATTAACTATGGTAGCTTTAGCAATACGAATCAAATCAATGCCAGAGTGCTCATAGAAGCGAGAGTCCTCTACGGCGATCACAGCATTTTTAACGACTTGGGGAAGATCTTCTGCTTTGATTAAAATTCGTTTTTTCTCATAATATTCTTCAACCAAATTATTCTCTCGATCATAGATGCGAGTTGGTAAATCATAACGATAATCCGTGAGCTCGATTACATCTGGAAGTTCTTTATAAAGCGAATAAACAAACCAAGAGAGAACTCCAGTAGGTATCAAACTCAGAATAAACAGGGACAAAAGGGTAATGTAAATAATTCTTTTCATTTATTGATTAAGCGATAACAGTAAAATAAAAATCTAAGGTTATAATAAAAATAAATTATCTTTATGCAACACTACTTTGCCGTGAACATCGCCTTGAGCCATTTCCGCCACAGTGAGGGAATCCTCACGTGAAATCCCGACTCCGATGCGAATATGATTTTGATCTTCAATCATAACTGTCGCATTCTTACGGAAAGAACCGATAACCTTAGAAACCCCCACGGCCAAAAGACTCTTATTCTTTTTTAGAGCTTCCACGGCCCCTTGATCAATTACGATCCGACCTTCAACCTGGGCAGAGGTTTTCAACCAAGCTTCCCTAGCTCTGAATTTTTTCTTTTTCCGTGGTTTAAAAAGAGTTCCTTTGCGTTGTTCACGCATAATATCGATTAAAACATTTTCCTCTCGCCCATAGCTCACAAAAGTTGGTATACCATGCATAGTCGCAATTTCAGCGGCTTTGATTTTGCTGTACATTCCCCCAGTACCTCCTGTCGAGAGCGTGTCGACACAATGGGCAATGATATCCTCAGAAATTTCATCTACTTCCGAAATTAATGTTGCATTCGGATCTTTTTTGGGATCGGTATTAAACAAGCCTTGAATATCCGATAAAATAATCAAGCGATCCGCATCCATCAAAGAAGCCGTTAAAGCCGAAAGTTGATCGTTATCTCCAAAAGTTGTTTCATGCGTACAAACCACGTCATTTTCATTGGCAATTGGAATCACTTCATTCTTCAACAAACCTTCTAGGGTATTCTTAATATTCATAAATGATTTTTTTACACGGAAATTTTCTCGTGTTAACAAAGTTTGGGCAATCACCACACCGTTTTGTCCAAAAAAATTAGCATAGGTTTGAAAAAGACGCCCTTGCCCGATGCTTGCCAACATCTGTTTTTTAATTAAAGGATCCTTTTCTTTCGCAAAGTCTACGATTCCTAAACCAGAGCCAACCGCTCCAGAAGAAACTAAAATAATCTGATTCTCCTGGTGTAAAATAGAAATTTGATCGGTCAAATCTTGAATCAAATTATAATCCAGTTTCCCATTAGGTCGCGTCAGCAAGTTCGTACCAATTTTAATAACTATGCGCCTCATGCTTCTACCACGTCTAAATCATATTCTTCTGGTCGAGGTAAATCTGCCAAATTTTTAAATCCAAAAAGTTCTAAAAAAGTATTCGAAGTACGATACAAGAGCGGTCGTCCAGGAAGCTCGGCACGCCCCGCGATAAAAATTAAATTTTTCTCAAGTAAAGAACGCAAACTGTAACCACAATCTACCGTTCGAATGCCTTCAATCATCCCTCGAGTCACTGGTTGTTTATACGCGACTATCGAGAGCGTTTCTAAAACAGGTCCAGAAAGACGTATCGGCTTAATTGAATCCGTTTTAACAATCCAAGATTGAAATCGTTTTTCCGTCCGTAATTGATACCCTCCAGCAATTCGGTGAATTCGATAAGGCCTCGCATGTTCTTTATAAAACGCGTTAAGATTCTTAATAATTTCTCGTATACGAACGATTTCTTTTATTCCCGAGATGCGTTTAAGCTGCCCTGAAATAAGCGGTTCAGGAGAACTAAATAACAACGCTTCTATAATTTGCTCTTCAGTCGCTAAAGGTCCTGTCATACAGTTAATTCAGTGAAAAAACAAAAAAAAGGCCGTAAATTGGCAAAAATTAAATACTATTATGCCGAATCAAATCTCAAAATACACCGTTGACGATAAAGGGAAAAATTCAAAATATAGCTCACCCCTGACGAAGCGAATTTGCATTTTGCGTAGAAATAATAGCGAAAGACAGCCAAGCAACAAAACCCCCAAGAGTGAGAGAAATCTTGGCAATCAACACAAAATTACCAACATTTCCCACGTTCACCGTCGTATTTCCAATAATGATAGCCGTCAGTAAAATAATGATGATGCTCCCCCAGATATTACCAAATACCCGAGCATAATTCAGCAAACTAGAAGCCATGCCCATATTGTCAGGAGAAACACGATTAAACCCCATAGTATTATTCGCAGGGCTAAAAAAACCAAATCCGCAACCGATTAACCCCAAACAGAGTTTAAAATACAAAATACTATCTTGATCCAATAAAAATGATAATAAAAACATACCGATTGAAAACAAGCACACTCCAAATAAACTGATATATTTCGGTGAAATAAACTTCATGGCGTATGAACTCAAGGTTGCAGCGCATGCCATCGCAAAAGCTTGCCATAAAATAATCGTACCTGCTTTAAAAGCACTAAAATGGAAAACATATTGAAAATATAACGCCATAAAAAAATGAACCGCGTAATTGCTCGAATACATAAAAAATCCGCTCGAAATAGACTTAAACAATGCGCCGTTTTGTAACAAAGCTCCAAAACGAATCAAAGGGTTTTTCTGTTTTCTTTGCAATTGAATAAAGATGTACAAACAAGCGACACTAAATATAAAAAAAAAGGAACTGTAAATCGTGTTAATAAAGGTTGTCAACAAAACCATTCCCGTAGTCAACAAACCCAAAAACACACTCCCTGGAATGTCTAGAGGAACTCGTTCTCGAGCTTTCCATTCTTCTCGCCGGGTCGGCCACAAAAGAATAAATACCAGTAAACTAATCGGTACAAAAATCGCAAAAGGACCACGCCAGCCATAAAGTCCTTCTAACCACCCCCCGATCATCGGGCCGAAAGAAAGTCCCAAATAAACGCAAGTCGACATAAGCCCGATATAAAAACCACGATCCTCTTTTTTAATAAAACTCACCGCCAAAGCCAAACCAGAAGAAAAAAGAAGCCCAGCAGCCGCTCCTTGCAAAAATCTCCCAAATAATAGTAATTCCAAACGAGTCCACAAAATACAAATAATCGAACCTACACCCAATAAAGCAACCGCAATCATAAAAATGCGCTTTCTTCCATAATTGTCCGCCAGACGGCCACCAGGCAAAATCATAGCCGCATTACTCAAAATAAAAATCGTTGGGATCCAATTGGCTGTGAGAAAATCGATCTGAAAAACTTTAATGAGCATCGGCAAAATAACATTTGACGATGATATGGTCATCGGAGCGGCAAAATAAATAAGCGCAATCGACGTTATCGTAAAGAAATAATTTTTTCGAGACATAGGCCAAATAAATGCCGACCAAAATAAATAAACAAGGATAGAAAACCTAATTATACTATGAGAAATCCATAAACTTGACTATCAAATCCCTAAAAAATCAGCCAAAATACTCCTTTGAGAAAAAACCGCCTTTCGTCTGATCTCGTTTCAGATTTTATTCAGTATATTTTCTGCGAAAAATCCCAGAAAAATTGACAAATCATTGAAAACCTTTAAAAAATAACGCTACAGGCTCAGTCTATCCCAAAAATTTTGCTCATTCCCTATTTTCTTATCTTCTGAACTTATCTCTGAGACTATAAACTTCCCATGAAAAAGAAAATTCGTTCCCTCTCTGTCAAAGCCATAGGGCTTGGGGCTATGAGCTTTTCACACGTCTATGCTGGCATTCCGCGTCGCGAACACTCCGTACGCGTCCTCCAAGAATGTCTTGACGGTGGTTATGATTTTTTCGATACCGCGGCTCTCTACGGAGCCAGGAAAAATGAAACGCTGATTGCCCAGGCTCTAGGAAATCGAAGAAAAGAATACATCCTAGCCACAAAATGCGGACTGTATTCCATTGATGAACAAAACGTGATCGATGGCTCTCCTCAAAGTATCTTGGATTCTTGCGAAGAAAGCTTACGAGGTTTAAAAACAGATTATATCGATCTTTTATACCTCCATCGCGTTGATCCTCAAGTCCCTGTCGAAGAATCGGTAGGGGCTATGTCACGCCTTGTAGAGCAAGGAAAAATTCGAGAAATAGGCCTTTCTGAGGTTGCTGCGGACACGCTGAAAAGGGCCCATGCCATACATCCGATAGCCGCGGTACAATCCGAATATTCCTTGTGCATGCGTTTGCCCGAACAAAAAGTGCTGCAAACCTGTGATGAAATCGGTGCTGCCTTTGTTGCCTTTAGTCCCGTCAGTCGTGGCTACCTTACTGGAAAATTAAGCCGTGATTATGCACGCCTCCTTCCGAAAACCGATTTTCGAAAAAATCTTCCTCGATTCAGCGATGAAAATTATCCAAAAAACCTCCAGCAACTCGTACCTTTAGAAGCCTACGCCAAAGAAAAACAATGTTCCCTCGCACAATTGGTGCTCGCCTGGCTCATTCAAAAACAAGAAAATGTCATCGCCATCCCTGGAACTCGTTTTATCGATCATGCCTTAGAAAATTTAGCTGCCCTCGATCTTGTTCTTACCTTGGAAGAAATAGCTACGATCGAATCCCTCTTCCAAGAGAAAAATATAATCGGCTCCCGCTATAACCACAAACAGATGACGTCGACCGATTCAGAACGAGATAGAACAAAATACCCACAGAAAAAAATAAAAATTACAATTGATGACCTTTCCAGCCAAGAAATAGCTCATTTTTTGGAAGAACATCTGAAAGAGATGAAAACCGTTTCCCCGCCAGAAAGTAAACATGCGCTTGACCTCGAAGAACTTAAAAAACCAAAAATAACCTTTTGGTCTGTCCGAGAAAACAACGTCATCATTGCCTGTGGAGCCCTTAAAGAATTGAGCCCATCCCACGGAGAAATCAAATCCATGCGTGTAGCAACTCAGTGTCGAGGCAAAGGAGTCGCCTCCATTCTTTTATGTCATATACTAAAAATCGCCAAAAAACGCGATTACACCCTCATTAGTTTAGAAACGGGCTCTATGGCTTTTTTTTACGCCGCCCACAAACTTTACCAAAAACACGGTTTTAAGCCTGACAAACCCTTTGGAGATTACCGTGAAGATCCAAACAGCGTCTTTATGTCCAAAAATCTTACAAAAATATAACATTCCTCAAAAACAACAAAAAATGACGCTCAATTTTAGAATTAAATTTTTAGATTATCGTATTATGTTTTGGCGCTATTTTTGATCTCTCTAATACAAGCTATCCTTGCTTCTTCATATAAGAAGTTCTATTATGGGTGCTTCTTGTATGAAGAGGTGCCACTCATTTAATTCTTAATAAGGTCTATCCCGTGCATTCTATTTTAGGTCCTAAGAAAGCTGCTATTTTACTTTTGGCAATGGGCGAAGAATCTGCCTCTCAAATAATCCGAAACCTCGGAGAAGCCGATGTTCAGCAAATAGGCTACTATATGTCACGTATGACAGAAGTAGAACCAGCTGATCTTGATAGTGTATTAGAAGAATTTTATCGCAAGTTAGCATTCCAAGATCAGGCACTTGGCTTAAATCCAGGAGAAAACTTTGTTCACAATGCTTTAGCAAAAGCTTTTGGAGATGAAAAAGCTAAAGAAATGGTGGAGAACATGGCAGACACTGGGCAAAAGGGGGCATTGGAGTCACTGAAATGGCTGGATCCCAAGTCTATCGTTCAATTCATCTCCAATGAACACCCTCAAACCATTGCCTTGATTCTTGCTCATTTAGAAAACCCAGAACAAACGGGCTTAGTTTTAAAAGCCCTTCCTGAAAACATTCAATCGGACGTGGCTTACCGAATGGCCGTACTAGAATCAATTCCTCCAGGGGTTTTGACCGAAATAGACGAAGTTTTAACTCGGGAAATGCATAATGCTGGTACATTTTCAGCATCAAAAGTAGGGGGCATAGAAGCCGTAGCAGAAACACTTAACACCCTTGAGAAAAAAATTGAAACTCGAATCCTCACAAATATCGAAGATATCAACCCAGAACTGGCCGAAAACATACGAGAGTTAATGTTTACTTTCGAAGATCTGGCTTTAATTGATGAAACTGGAATTCAAATGCTACTCGGTCAGGTGCAAAAGAATGATATATTACTTTCGTTAAAAACCGCTTCAGAAAATGTGAAAAATATACTCTTCAACAATATGTCTAAAAGACAAAAGGAAATAATGAAAGACGACTTGGAAAATATGGGTCCAGCTCGCATTACCGATATTGAAGCCGCTCAACAAAAATTAGTAAAAGTTTGTCGCCGACTGGAAGAAGAAGGGAAAATCATTATCAGTGGACGAGGAGGGTTAGAAGTATACTAGCCTTTAATTTGCTCCCTTTTCTCAACTCTAAAAATCCTCTCATATTTTCGGCCAATCCAAAATGACGAAGCAACCTCTCCCACAAAAAAGAATTTATATTGGCATCGCCATTTTGGTAGCTTTGCTGGATCAACTCTTCAAGTTTCTCGCTAAAATATATCTGATCCCTGGAGAAATCATAGAATTGATTCCCAATTTTATCAGCTTGATGTATGTGGAAAACCCAGGGGTTTCTTTTAGCTTTCTCTCAAACGTTGATGATGCGATACGAGTCCCACTGCTTATAGGACTC
This sequence comes from Calvadosia cruxmelitensis, assembly GCA_900245855.1. NCBI lineage: Eukaryota > Metazoa > Cnidaria > Staurozoa > Stauromedusae > Kishinouyeidae > Calvadosia > Calvadosia cruxmelitensis. The sequence goes on along the minus strand of OFHS01000083.1, from coordinate 6,559 downwards.
ACCTTTGTGATCATTGTCGGGCTTCTCGTTTATATTTGGAAGGATTGGTTGAAATTAGGAAATTTTGAAAAATTAGGATATGCGTTGATACTTGGAGGGGCTTTGGGGAATTTTTGGGACCGAGTCTTTTATCATAAAGTTACTGATTTCATGTATTTTCATTATTATGAAAAAGGGTTTTTCATCAATAATTTTGCGGATGATGCCATTAGTATCGGCTTTGTTTTCCTTCTTTTTGAACTCTTATACCAGAAAAAAAAGAAATAATTTCCGTTACCGTTTACGGAGCATATCTACGATAGAAAATATCATCGATAATGAAAGGGAATTATATACTTAACTCCAATTAAAATTTTAGATAATAGTTTTATTATCTATTTTATAGAAAGTAATGCGGTTGTTACCATAGTCTCTCAGCGTGTCTAGTGTTACAGACTCATATTTTTTTAAGTGCCCCATTTTTTCTAATTTCCCCTTAATCCATATTCCAAAAATTTGTAAATTATTTAGCGATCAGTCGCTGAGAAGTTAGAGAAGACTTCACTCCATTGTTAATATCCGCCGCTAAAACCATCACGTGCATTCCAAGGCTATTTATTTTCCTAATAAGGAGCACAAAATCTTGATCGCCAGCAAAAAGAACTTTACCACATCAAACTCTTTGCGTGACACCAAATCATAATCTTCTAAATCCAACTAAACATCATTCCTTTCTCTTCTGGAGGCTCAACACGTTCATTCATGGGATAGTAGTCACCACTCCCGCATACATTAATAATTATTCTTGTGGGCGATCATGTTCCAAAATTTTTTGATGGTTGCCCGTACTCTTAATAAAATTCAATGAAAATCTGCCCTGAAAAAAATGAGCCTCGATCACTTGGCAAAGAGACGTATTTGCGTCAGTTGCAAAATCTGCAACCCGATATCGAATAAAATGGTGTAATCCGATTAAATCAAGAAAAGTTTTTCGAGGATGGCCATACCCATATGATTCACATTTTGTGAAAAACATGCCGTCATAAAATGCAACAATCCACTTCAATTGGTTTTGGGAACTCATGTGAGAGCCTTAAAATACAAGATTCTTTTTAAAGTCCTTCATCCCTATGCCTCTGTAGCGTTTAAATCACATTAAATCATGGAAGATAACGTATCTCGTATTTCATGAACTAAATTACTCTCGAGAACAATTTTTTCGGAACTCTCATGCAGCGAACGAAGAATGAGTGATTTTTGAGCAAATTCTTTTTCTCCAGCGATCACCGCAAAAACAAAACCTTTTTTCCCCGCGTACTTCAACTGAGCTCCCAGTTTTTTTCGTTCCGAATAAATTTCTGTATTAATCCCCTCTGCTCTTAACTTTGCTCCTAGAGTTAAGTATTTTTGTATCTGAGCAGGATCGAGGGTCGTAATTAAAACCAGTGCTGAAGTCAAGGGAGGAAGATTGATCACACCAGCTTCTAAAAGAAGCGGGAAAATGCGCGAAAGACCTATAGATATTCCGACCCCAGGCAAAGGATGCTTGGCTCCAAGTTTTTGCAATAAGCCATCATATCGCCCCCCTGAACAAATACTCCCAATGTTTGGAAAGGCGTGTAAGCGCGTTTCATAAACAGTGCCTGTATAATAATCCAAACCACGGGCTATGCCCAGATTAATGCGGAAAAAGTTTTTGGGCACCCCAAGAGAACGCATATAACCAATAACGGTCTTTAATTCTTCTACTCCAGCTTCGTACTCTGCATTAAGTGACTGTTTTTCCAAGAAATTTAATGTTTCGTCCGTCTCGGAGTTCATGCTAAAAAAAACAATTAACTGCTCAATGGCCTCATCAGTAATACCAATTTCCCGAAAATCTTTTTTGGTTTTCTCCGTGCCGACTTTTTCTAAGGCATCAATAATTTTGATCGCTCGTGTTATATTTTCTTCAGGAATTTTTAAACTCGCCAAGAGTCCAGTGAGTATTTTTCGGTTATTTATAAAAATGGTAAAGTCCCCGAATTTTAATTTTTGAAATAAACGATAAATGATGGCAGGCATTTCCGCATCATTCAGTAAAGACAGTGCCCCATCTCCAACAATGTCAATATCACATTGCAAAAATTGACGGTATCTCCCTTTTTGCGGACGTTCTCCACGCCAGACTGGCTGAATTTGATATCTTCGAAAAGGAAAACACAAATCATGCGAATGCTCTCCAATATAACGAGCCATAGGTACCGTCAGATCAAAACGCAAGGCCAAATCGACCGCCCCATCTTCCCCATCTCGAGCCGCCAAACGCCGTAAAGCATAAATTTCTTTATCATCAGAAGCCTTTCCCTTTAGGGTTTTGAGACGCTCAACCACAGGAGTTTCAATGGGAACCGCTCCCGTTTTTTCATACTCATTTCGAATAATGGCAAGAATAGAATCCCAAGCCATTTGCTCTTGAGGGGAAAACTCTGGAAATCCAGAAATTGATTGATACATATTTTAATTGGAAAAAAGAAAAAATATGGGGGAACTCTCACGTTCAACGAGTTAGAGTCTATAAGGTGAATCCAGAAATGACTTTCCCGACATAGTCAGGCATAGGAAGATCTTTTGATGCGTGAAAGAAAGATAAAATACCTTTTTTCAGCGGTTCTTGAAACGCATAAACTCGAGAATTTATCATATCTCCATGTAATAACATTTGTTCGACTGTGGCCAATAGATTACCAATCGAACTCATTTCATGAGCGAAGCAAATTCGCTTCAGATTAACGCCAAGGATTTGTGTCGAAACAACAAAAGGAGCGTGTAAAAGCACTTTAAAGTGCCTTAAATGTGTTTCTGCCATATATACGGAACTACTCTCTAAGTAGCTCGCATTCAATTCCGAAGTTTCCAGGAATTTATCTGTCGCTTCACTAAAAATTTTTAGATACGCGCTTTCCGTCATGTGATCGTTATAATCGATTAAAGTCATGCTTCACGCATGTTTTGAAAAGAGGGATAGATCTTTCCTGCTCTTTTAATTCTGGTAATTCAATTGAAGAATCCTGAAATAAACGCCCTGCTCCCCAATTATTTTTTCTTAAAAACTTCAAAAAACCAATGATATTATCGTCACGAGTCGTTTCCAAAACTTTTAAAGGATATTTTCCAGATTGATGATCTGATTAGGAAACAATTTTATCCACTAAGGTTGGAGTATGCTCGGGAACGTTCATGAGCTCGGTCCATTCCCATTTTAAAGCTGACCCGAACTATTCGATGAAATGCCGCATTCCATCAGTTTCACCAGCAATACGGCAGGTTTCAAAAAGCCCCATTTGAGCCCAACGCAAGCCAAAACCATAAGTAATAGCTCGATCAATTTTTTGTGTCGTTGCCACTTCATCATGAATTAACCACAAAGCCTCCAAAAATCGATCCGTAATGTGACTAGGTCTTTCTTTCTCCACAAGAAGAGGAGACATCTGCACTTTTTCCAACAAGAGCACAAGAACGGCGAGCCATTCAGAATTGTTTCTCGGACTCGAAACAACTTCTACTAAAGGCAACAAATTAAAAGGCTTAAAGGGATGAGCCACAAACAAGCGTGCAGGAAAATGCATGCCTTTTTGTAATTCTGAAAGAGTAAAACCAAAGGTTGCAGAAGCAATAATTGCTTCTGGAAAAGCGTATTGTTCTATTTCTGCATAGAGATTGTGCTTCTTTTCCAGATTTTCTGGAATATTCTCTTGAATATAATCAGCGTAATAACCGCTCCTTCTAAATGAGAAACGGAGCGTAATTTTCCAAAAATTATTTTTACATCGAGTTTTTCATAAACTCGACGAGCATTTTCCAAACCCCGCCCCATGTTCTCTTGAGAATGAAGGGCGGGATCATACAAAGAAACCTAATAGCCATGATACAAGAACCTCGCTCCCCAGCCAGCACCAATGTGCCTTCTCCAATTATTCCTATTTTCATGACATTTCACTTTTAAAAACAGAGCTAAGCAATCTATAACACCCTCAAACCAGAATAAATCAAGAATAGCCATACCCGATCACTCTAAGTCTTGGAAATAAAAAAGAAATATTTTTTGGATTGAATTTCGCAAATGAAAGAATTTGTCAACCTTTAAAATTCGGACTCCAGGCCCTACAATAAAGACACTGACGAAAAAACAGAGGAAGGGGAACATTCGGAAAATTTTTTTTGACAAAGAATTCCGTCTTTTTAGGAATATCGGTACTTTCCCATTTTAGAACGCCCCTGCTGACATCTTGATCTAAAAGATACATCCCTTTATTTTTAATGTTTTCGTGTTCCAAGAGAAAATTGTCTTTTTATCTTTTAAAAACGACTTGGATCGGTGGAAAATTTTAAAATAAAATTGTCCCTCAAAAAAATAAAGGGACTCCAGGAGTCGCTGATGGAGAAACAGGAACTTCTTGCTTTCTTTTTATCGGCTCTTTTTTGTCGTCGGATTGACTTAAATTGAGCATGGCTTCAGCAGGGAACCAAGGTTTTGATTTTTTTAAACTCGCTTGTATTTGATGAAAATTATCTCTCCACTGCACTTTCTCGAGATCAATAGATTGGTTTAACTGTTCTCGTGGAAAGAGGCCAAACATCAATTTTTTCGTCAAAAAATAGAGTCCTAAATCTCCTAAATAATATATTTTCCCAGGTTCTAATTTCCAACGACGAGAGGGGATGGGGTAGTTTTTTGTTGATTTATGACGCCTTTCTACTCCTCCATCACTTCCTGCTTTTTGTGAAAAAATTTCTTGATCTTGAGTAAAAGCATTGAGTTCGTAAAAACCCGGATGAACCGCATGTAAAGTCACTTTTTCATAAGAAATTTTCTCTTTTGTGGATTTTACTACCACAAAAGAATGGGCGGGAGTATCTCGGTTATGAAAAAAAAACCGTTGCTGAGAGAAGTAATATTGAGGAGAGCTGAGAAAATCTTTCTCGTTTAATTGAGAAAAAAGCTCTTCTGAAGAAAAATTTTTCTGGCGTTCTTCTTGAAGATCGTCAAACTTTTCTTGCCATTGTATCCCGAGAACGATGAGAGCTCGATCTTGAGAAACCGCTGTTTCTGGGACAACAAAAGGAATATCAACGAAATTTTGCGAGCATCCCACTCCGTAGAGTAAAACAAAGCCACCAGCGAACATTTTCAAGAGAATAAAAAAACGTTCCATACACCGACAAAGGAAGAGATAAAAAAAAAGGGGAAAAGTCTTCTAAACTTTTCCCCTTTTTTCAAAAGAATTTTACTATTTTTGCCAATAAAGCAAACCGTAAAATCTATTCAATAATTTCTAGAACGAATCTAAAAATCGTACTGCAGACCAACATTTACTGAACTTGTTGATTTTGTTGTAGTATTAGAAGCCAAATCAAAACCTTCACCTGAATTAGCTGCGCTCCCGTAGTTAGCAAAGAACTTAGCCGTTCCTACAGGGACGTTATACGAAAGCCCCATAGTGGCCGTATCCGTTTTTAAATCACCACCACTTGCATCGGTTTTAGCCGAAGCCATTTGATAAGTAAAGCCAATAACATGAGCACCTGCAGCATACTGCGCAATTAACTGCGTGGTATTGTTTGAAGTTTTAATATCATTTGTCGCATTGGCCATTTCTGTTTTATCAGATTGTATTTGAAGAGTAAGACCGAGGCTCAAGTTTTCGACGCCGTTAAAAGCAACATGAACAAAGCTTAGAGACTCTGTTTTAGTGTTTTTATCTGCAGTAGGATCAGTTGGATTCCTATTCTTATCGCCTTTAGTCGACGTGCTCAAAGTACTAACACCATAACCCACTGGACCCGCAACTCCTGTAACCGCGAAACCAAAATAATTCGTTTGTGCATTTACACTACCAGCTTTTGTCTGAGAATCCATTCCAAGAGCAAACGTAGCCGTAACAGGCAACCCTTTTGTTGAAACCGAAGCCCCATCAAACCTTCTTCCAGCATTATCAGATACTCCAGTGGTTCCCCATCCTTTAGCACCTGTTTGAGCTTGACTTGCATCTAAATACCAATTCCTTCCAACCTGGACAGCCACAGAATCATTCTCAACCTTCACTGAAGCATTTTTCAGCACAGGAGTACCCGCATCATAAGGTGAACCTTCAATTCTCGCTGTTGCTGAAGCCTCCCAGCCATTGGCTTCGCCACTAACATTAAAGTTTAAACGAAAATCATTCCGTATATCCAAAGTTGAAGCACTGTCGCCCTCTTTTGGACTCGTGCCCTGTTGATCAAGTCCTGCTCGGACACGACCGCTTATTGAAACATCGGCAAACGCTGGAAGAACGAGTCCCAGCGAAACCAACAAGGTAAAAGATGTTTTTAAAATTATATTTTTCAACATTCTTAACTCCTACTAGTGTTAATTTAAAAATACGCTTTTCTTTGGAACCAAATTAGAATCCTGCTAAAGCGTTTGCTTATACGAAAGCAAAAAAAAACGAAACGAAATTCAAACAATTTTCGTACACTTCCCTCACCATTTGCAACGTTTGAAACGATAGGTTTATTTTTTTTTTTAAATGTGTCAACTCTTTCCAAAAAAAATATC
>OFHS01000082.1:52164-67112 GCA_900245855.1 Calvadosia cruxmelitensis | reverse complement strand
TTTAAAAGTAATTAATTACGTTACTAATTACTTTCCTGAGAAAAGTAATTAATTACCTCCAAAATTACTTCTAAAGTAAGGTGTAACGTGTAACGCGTTACTTTTGTAACGAGTATTTGCAACACTGATTATTTACTGTATAGCATTGCTGGAAAATCAAGTTATCACCATCACAAAGTGTTGTCACTGCATCCTGCATTCCGAGATAAAAATTGCAACAAAGCTGATTTCAGTTGATTTGCTGACCTGGAGAATCTCTTCTGAAATATTTCTATTGTTTATTTTCTAATAGGTGGAGATTTACAACCGAAAAGAGATCTGACTAGGTTTGTTCGATGGCCCAAGTATGTTCGTCTCCAAAGACAAAAGCGAATCTTGTACCAACGATTGAAGGTTCCTCCAGCGATTAACCAATTCACGCAAGCTTTGGACAAACAAAAAGGTAGGAATGGAGTAGGGTTTATCGTTGACCCTCTGTTTGTGAAGATCAAACTGTCATCCAGGTTTGCTCGAGCATGCCTGCTTTATCCAGCTTGCTCTCTAACCAAGATCAATTTTTTTAGTAACTCAGCTCCTGAAGCTCTGCAAGAAGTACCAGCCAGAAACAAAAGCTGCCAAGAAGGCCCGTCTTACCAAGACTGCTGAGCAAAAACTGGAGGGCAAGGAGGAGGCCCCCGGAAAGAAGCCGCTTGTACTGAAATATGGATTAAACCACGTCACATCTTTAATCGAAAACAAAAAAGCCAAACTTGTCGTCATTGCTCACGATGTTGATCCCATTGAGGTGAGATCTTTGAGTCTGTTTAGAAATTCTGCAATTTAGAAGTGCATGCATTTGGGGCTTTGTGTTGTGACTACTTGAGGATGAACTAGTTATTTGCAATAAATTTTATTGGTATTGTCGGTCCAATTTCTACAGTTGGCAGTAATTTAATTTTCATAGAGATTTTTTAGCATTGAAATTGGCTTCTACTCTGCGCAGGCTTTAAATTTTCAAATATCATGTCGCTGAACACTTCGTAGAGACACATGCATGTCCAAACAACAGTCCAAATAGGAAACGGAACCAAAGACCAGGCAAATCTCAGGATTTGTAATGGCATTTTCTTCCTGGGATCGATTGCTCTGGTCTGATATGCGTTTGTTTTGACTTGCCCAAATACAGAACATAGTTCAGAACTATCGGAGGACGATTAAGATAGTTGAATCTTAGCAGTTGTGTTCTGCAATCCACTCTAGGCAAGATTTATTGTGCAGACTTAAAAGACTGCTTCCTTCTTCTTGATACAGGTTGAGCGTGTTATATCAGATGTTTGTGATGTGTTACCAGACCAGTTATCTGCCTCCTTTTGTTCATGACATCAAATTGCGCTTTGCAGACTCAAGTGTTGTCAATGGGATGATAATATGCAGATTTCTATCATACAGTATTGTACATTTTGTCCATGATCTCTGCACCACAATTGCCCCAAGGCTGATTGTGTGTAGAACACCCGTCAATTTATGTCACACTATAATTTTATTTTATTTTGCATTGTAAATGAGTATAATTTTTGTTTGTTTTATTCTTTTGGCAGATCGTTGTCTGGCTACCAGCTCTTTGCAGGAAAATGGGCGTGCCATACTGCATTGTAAAAGGAAAAGCAAGGTATGCTGCAATTCGTGAATTAGTCCTGTTTGTGGCAAACTCTTTTTTGCTTATCTCTATTGATTTAAACCGCTTCTTTAAGTCCGCTAGTGTTACTGCAGGGTTCGAAACAAAGGATTCTCGAGTTTAAAGCATTTACAGAATCACAAATCTTTTCCAGGAAAGAGGAAAAACACAAATCAAGTTGTATATTCTCGTCTGCTGTTTGCCTCTGTACATGAATTTTGTTCAGAACGGTGTGCTCCCCTTCCATCTCCTGTTTCGAAAGCAGGCACTGTAAAACTCAATAAACAATGTGCATTTTCCATTATAAACGGAGGCTTGTCAACAATTTTTTTTGCAAGTTATTTCAAACCCTGTACTGATTTTGTCCTTTGCCATTGTATAAGGCCACATATTGTTGTATGCTCCACTTTTCAGTTGGGTTGGGAACCAGGGACCGTCCGAAGTCCAACTGTAGTTCGTTTTTGTTTTCATTGAATGATTTTTCTCTTTCAGATTGGGAAGACTAGTGCACAAGAAAACAGCAACAGCCGTTGCTTTCACCGGCACTCGTGCAGAGGACAAACATACATTTGAAAAACTGTGCGAATCCATCAAGACAAACTACAATGAGCGATTCGACGAGATCAGGAAACACTGGGGTGGCGGTGTCATGGGTGGCAAATCTATCGCTGCACAGGCCAAGCTGGAGAAAGCCAAAGCCAAGGAGCTTAAAGTCTGAGCCTGGGCTTGCAATGATAATAAATAGTTTGAAAATATACTCCTGTTTGTTTATTTGCATTCCTCCCCATTGTTGGTAATTGCTGTTCCATACATCCACTTATAACGATTTGGATAGCACTGTCAACGACATGACGCCGTGCCGACATGACGCCGTGCCGACATGACGCCGTGCCGACATGACGCCATGCAGATCCTTTATTGTAGAACCGAGATCAAACAGGTTTTCGTGCAGAGTCAGTGGCACCAGAAATGTGGATAATACGTTCCGAATATAACAACTTCCGATTATTTTAATATTGCTCCAAAAGTTAGTGGTGCAATGAAGAAGTCAGATAATAGGTAACACTGGTCACACCGTTTTTATCTTCTTGCAATTTAGTGCATGCGTACTTTTACCAAATATGTTTTAAAGCAATGATGTAAGGACAATCAATTCAAGTTGTATTCTAGGGGGTTGCATGCAACCGTGAAGTTGTTTCCCCCTTGCCAATTCCACTTCTGAGTAAAACTACGAAAGTCATCGGGTAGTAGGCTTATGAATAGAGTGAAACTTACCGTTAAATAAGGAAAACCTGGCCGTAAATAAGGGAAATATACTGGGCACTCCTCCGTCCTCATATCCCTTTAGTAGGAATGTGACGTAATTAACTAGGTACTTGGAAAAGTTACTTCATCTAGTAACTTTACTAGTAACTAATTAAGAATTGTTTAACTATAACATGCTACCGAGAGCTCAATTTCCCGCAACATAAACTATAAACAAAAATGCCATTTTGAGCAAAAACCAACATAAAATGAATCTTGCGATATTTGCTCTGATCTTTAATTTTGTAAAAAAGTAGCTTTGAAAGTAACTGTAGCTAGTTACTTCCTATGGACAAGTCGCCTAACTAGTAACTTTAGAAAGTTACTTTTAAGGATGAGGAACTTTTAAAAGTAGCTAGTTACTTTCTAGTTTCTATGCAATGTAACTCATTGTAACTGTAGCTACTAATTAGTTCCTTTTAAAAGTAACTGACCCAACCCTGCACTTCTCGTACCTGCCTGGTTTTGCTGTACCCTTCTTAATTTGGTTGATTTTTATGTAAAGCCTAGAAGTGTTTTGTCAAGCTCAACTTGAATTCATCAGTGAATCTGGAATATCAATTTACATAGAAGAATTTTAGACTTTAATAGTACAGTCAAACCTTTATTAGCGGCCACCTCTGTAGAGCAGCCACCTGTTTTACAAATGGCACTCTTCAAGTCTTCATAACCCCAAAATGACACTTTCTATGGAAATCAACCTGGACAGAAAGGCCACCTGTCTATAAAGGTCATTTTCCTTTGGTCCCAAAGGTTTCCATTATAGACAGGTTTCACTGTGCTGCGTTGTACAAAACAGTTTTTCTAATTACCTTGGTAGTCAGTATGTTCATGGTATGTTCAACATGAAATTTTGAAGCGTCACTGAGTTGCGTTGGTTCCGAAGACAACTGCCTCCCAGACCCCTCCAAGTGACATCCACAGCGCAGACGCAGTTGACTTTATTTTGATGCAACATGGACGCTTGCGAACATGTCTGCAGACTTCTATAAAAAGTTCCAATCATTGTCGGCTAAAATCAAGGCAGAAAACGACGAGAATAAGAGGAAGATTACGTTTGAGGATGAAAAAGATGTAGGAAATAGGTCTCCTTCGTTGAGGTTAGATTTCAGCGCTCCTGGAACCCCGACGAGAAAATGTCGAGGTAAGTTCGTATGTCCCAGGCAATGAAAGTCTGTTGTTGACGTTTCATTGTCTAGACCTACGCATTTTGCTCTCCTCTAGGGTTACCAGACCTCAGATTAAAAAATACGGAACATGTGAAAATCTGGTAGAAGTGTCTAACTAAATCAACTAAATTTGGCACTGTTTAGCATATAAATACGGAACGATTCCGGGAAATAAGGGACGTCTGGCAACCCTACTCTCCTCCCTTCGTCCATGAATTATTTTATTATTTATGTCTCGCTGCTTCGTAGTTATCTCGAACTTGCTTGTACGTGTGGCTTTTGTGCATTTGATTGAGACACTGGACTTCTTGTCGTTCGAATTTCTTAGTATAGCAGTGAATGTTGTTGACGTTGATCGCAAATGTTTTTCTCTTCTGCTAGGTAAACTATTTTTCAACACAGCGACGTTCTGTTTTGCTACTTCTTTAATCAAAATTAATTCTATTGTTCTGGGAATTTTATTCTGGAAGGGCACTGCGTGCTCCTAATTTTATGGTTCATGTTTGATATATGCACCAATGATTTCTTCGTAGTAAATAGTTGATTTCTCTATTGTCTTTTAGGAAAGCTTCCTACTGCCTCTCCTATTCCCGGAGCATTTCCTTCTTTGAAATTTCCACCATGTCCTAGCAATGGCTACAACGAAGAATGGTAAAATACGAAAGTTTACTCTTTATGTTATGATAATTATTCTAAAGTTACAGAGAAGGTTGTGACCATTCTACAGATTTGAAATCTTACTTTTAGAAATGAAAGCACTTTCTGGAGAGAAGCTAATTCTTTCCAAAATTAATCGTGATAGCCACCATCATACCAGACTGAAATCGATGTATAGTAATTTGCGCAGCGGAGGAAAAATCCCCCCAAAACAAGGAGTATTCTATTTTAATTTTACAATGATTAGATTAATGAATGACTATATTTTGATCATATAACAGAGAACAGAATTAGTATACAAATTTATGACAAGTTGCAAACTTATTTGAGTTGGAACTCATTAGGCTACCAGACAATGTGGTGTCGTCAGAGTTTCTTTGTTCATTTGAAAATAGGTTAGAACATATTAATGTTTCAAAACTTGTGAATCTCTTTTGGCTGTATATAAGTGCAAGCCCTTCTTGCCTGTAGTTGCCTGTCAAATTCATGTATGCTTTCCTAACATCTTCAGTAAATACTTGGAATATAAAAAGATTGTCGTTCATCCCTTGAGCACGTACACATCTGCTTATTTCTTAAGATTCTTGCAAATTTACTTAGCATGTGCAGGCCTGCAGTATGGCTAACATGTTTAAGCACCACGCTCGTCTTTCAACATTATAGGCTGTTTGCATGTGTTATTATTATTATTCAGTTTTTATTCTGCTGTTGAGTGACTTTGCTCTGGTCGGTTTTCAGTTCAACTCTCGAGAACAAGCTCAAAAAGATGGTGGAGCAATCTTCTGTTCTGTTCATCAAAGGCAAAGTGAGTAGGCATAATCGTTTAGTGCATGTGATAATATGCAGCCAGTGTCAGTAAATTGCAACAGCCAATCGTTGTGCTCCATTTGCAACGGCTCCCCTTGTATTGTGTTTCAATACGACTCGAAACTCATCATCCACTGAGTGTTTTCTGCGCCAAGATCACTGCCGTTTGATACTGCCCATTTATAAATGTTGATAGGGAAACGCCGTCTGAATGCCGAAGGGAGCTATCCTGCTCTGATTCTTGCCACGAGTGTGGCTTTCCGCTTTTCAACTCGAACATTTTCACCTGCCTTGTGTTTCCTGGTTTATACTGTGCACACAGTATGCTTTCTCGCAAGGTGTTCAACTCGACTAAAACAAGGGTCAAATTCAACATTCCATTGCTTCAGATGTTGTGCTATATAAGATAGAGCTGGGTCCGATGCATCGATTAATCGATTAATCGATTGTTTTTTGGCAATCGATTGTCCGGCTCAACCATCGTTTCATCGATATCACAAAAGATGTGCTTCTATTAATGCCTTTCAAAGGACTAGACATCATTATTCAGTTTACAATTACCTTCTCACTCTTCAAAGAGCAGACAAAAGTGCATAAAACAAAGAGATCACCGAACCAGAAGATAATTGCCATGACTTTACAAAGGCAAACTACGACAATAAGACAAGGAACAAAAGGCCTATGTATGGTCCGATTAATCGATAGTTTATCGAGTGTTTGGGTCGATTAATCGATAGTTTAAAATCCACAATCGACCCAGCTCTAATATAAGATCAGTCATCGAATGAAGGATTACATTTACGTCTTCTATCCTGTTGTTCCCTTTGTAGGCACTTTGTCATTGACTGATCTTATTCACTCTGCCGTTGGTCCTAGTCATAGCCAAACAATATCTGTGCTGTTTGTTTTATTGTCTAACAAAGTGCATTTTAAAAATTATCTTGTTCAACTAAAATGTGGCCATACAAAGCATTCTAGGGTAGATTGTAGCAATAGCTCTTGTCTATTTTGTTTCTCAGGAATACCCTTTCACAATGGATGATCTAAAGTTTAAAGAAGAGATCGGATCTGGTACTTGTGGAGTCGTTAACAGAGTGGAACATAAGAAGACAGATACTGTGATGGCTGTCAAGGTAATTGACACATTGTCAGTCTTTCGTTAGGCCGACAGTTGGTTGTTATTCAAAACTGCTCTCAGTTTGATTATTGAAGGAGACACTTTTTCAGCTAGTCATCTGATTTAATTTCAATAATTGATAATCTCAGTGTCACTTATGCATAAAATTCTCCAAGCAAGATGGTATCTAGCTATTATTTCAAAAAGAAAACATTATTTCTTTATTTGATAGCAACAATTATTTCTTTATTGCAGTTGTATGAGAAAAAGCTTGCTGTATTTTTGCGTTTGATTGTAGTACAGTGAAACCTGTTTATAACGGTCACCTCAGGGACCTAAGGAAAATGACCTTCAAAGACAGGTCGCCTTTCTTTCCAGGTTAATTTCTATAGAAAGTGCACTTTGGGGTTATGAAGAGTGGCCTTTCTACTCAGGTGGCTGCTCTTGAAAGGTGGCCGCTAATACAGATTTGACTGTATATATTTTGCTTTCAACATTCGGCATACCGACTTGTATGTATGTATGTATTGTACTGTTGCTGAACGTTACGGGAACAGCCCATTCCTTCGCCTATTGACACGGCGTTTCGTCATGCGCTGCCACGTGTCACGATTATGTACGACAGACAAGTTACACGAACCTACATCACGATACACTACATCTAAATACGAAATACACTGTCCATATCCCCGACGACGACTTGGTTGCGCTAGAACGTATTTAACCGCCTTTGATTCCTTTTCAATGTAAGATACATGTGTATACATTGAACACTTCAGACTTATAATACATTGACTGCTTTTGAGTTTTGACTTTCAAAACAATTGGCCAGGCACTTTGGAACATGCAGTGCTTCAAGAACATGGGCTCTCATTGTTAGACTAACTTGTCCTCCTTCTGATTTCTGACTGTTAACGAGAAACATCCTCTAGGCAATGCTAGCTTGATTAGAGTCAATAATTTGGAATGATGTGGGGATAACTACAGGAAACAATAGCATGATGCTGACCTCTTTGACTTTCCCGTGCAACCAGCCACTGGACTTTATATATTACTGACCTTGAGCCACTGATAATTATATACCTAGTCCTCCTTGTATCTTTGGATTTAATCAAATTTGTTTGTTGGTCTGTGCTTTATTGTAGAAAATGGGCCGCACACCAATCATGGAAGAGCAGAAACGGATTTTGATGGATTTGGACATCATCATGAAATGCAACGATTGTCCTTTTATCGTCAAGTGTTACGGGGCATTCCTATCAGAGGTACCTGTAGTTACAAACGTGAACTCCATTTGTAGACTTAGAGATGTAACAACAGCAAACTCAGCCACAACCCTCAGCATAATGAGCAGTTGGAAGTCACAATAGGAAGCTAGAAATTACTGTGATAGTTACTTCTTGTGGACAAGTAGCCTAACTAGTAACTTTAGAAGGTTACTTTTAAGGATGAGGAACTTTTAAAAGTAACTAGTGCTGGACTGAGGGTGAATGTTAAACGATCGATTCGTTGGTCTTAACCCTTGTCCTGCTTACAAAACTAGTTAAATGAAGACTTGAAATCGCTTTATAGATTGCTCATTGGCTGATTGCTAGGGACTAGCTTTCTGATTGGTTATATGTTGCTACTTTTGACTTGCTTCAAAGACGTATATATACGTCAATAACAGGACAAGAGTTAACAGTCCATAAATAATCGATGCATCGGACAGAAATTCTTACAGTCTTTATTTCTCATCCTATTGTCGTAGTTTGTCTTTGTAAAGTCATCGTATTTCCTTTTGGTTCAGTAACATCTTCTTTGTTGTATCCCTTTTGTCTGCTCCTTAACCCTTGTCCTTCTATTGACGTGTATACACGTTTTCAAAACAAGTCAAAAGTAGCAACATATAACCAATCAAATAGTTGGTCCCTGGTGATCTACCAATCAGCAATCCATAAAGCTACTTCAAGTCTTTGTTTAACTAGTTTTATGAGCAGGACAAGGGTTAATGAGGGACCAGACGATTATAAACTGAACAACGTCATCTAGTCTTTGGAAATGCGCGATAGAAGCACAATTTAAGCCTTGTCCTGCTATTGACGTGTATACACGTTTTCAAAACAAGTCAAAAGTAGCAACATATAACCAATCAGATAGTTAGTCCCTAGAGATCAAGCAATCAGCAATCGATAAAGCGACTTCAAGTCTTCATTGAACTAGTTATATCAGCAGGACAAGAGTCAATTAATGAAATATATGAATGAAAACTAATGATAGGCCTACTAACGAAAGGATGGTTAAGCAGGACAATCAATTACCAAAACAATCAACTAATCCATGCATCAGGCCCAAATGCATCACAGATCAATGCTTTGATGAAATCAATATCAATTGAACATGTCAAGGTGATGGGTATTTAAATTCCTTGATTGCATTTGAACTATTTCATTTGGCATTTGATCTATTGCTTATTTAAGTCCGGTAACGGTGTGTTGTGGAATAGAAATCCTTTGGGTTCTCGAGGATATCTGATGATTGTACTGCCAAACCTGTAGTAGCGGTCACCTCTATAGAGCAGCCACGTGTGTATAAAGATCACTCTTCATAATCCCAAATGACACTGCCTATAGAATCAAACCTGGACAGAAAGGCCACCTGTCTATAAAGGTCATTTTCCTCAGGTTTCAAAGGTGACCATTGTAGACAGGTTTCACTGCATTGACAATTTGCATCCCCATTATACAGATGCAAAATCGTAAGGCCTTGTGTCAAATCCTACTCTACTCTGTTATTATTTTATTTTGTAATTACTGGTCTTGTTCCTCCTTTGCCACATAGTCTGACGTCTTCATCTGCATGGAGTTGATGGACACATGCTTTGATAAATTGCTGAAGATGACCAAGAGGCCGATACCAGAAGTCATCCTTGGGAAAGTTGCAGTCTCGGTGAGTAACATCTTGATACGGAACATGTCAAACTCAAGTTGTGGCGCAGAAATCTTAATTTTGTCCAGTTAATGCTTTCTCTGTTGCTAGCCATAGTCTGGATTTCATATTCAATATAATCACTGTGGCAGTCCATTGTTAAATGCATGGCGAATATAAAAAACAGCTGAATAGTATAGTCACATGTTTATCTCTGGTAAGTTCTCTGCATTTTCTTGTACTGCCAGGGAATCCCTTAAGTTACACCAACTCGTAATATACCGTATAGATGCAAGTAGAAGTCTACCCTTTAATACTTGAAAATTGCCTTTTAGTAACCGACGCCGACTTATACTGGCAGCAATATAATGTAGCTGATATCGTAACGATTTACAACATGCAACGCAGATGACACTGTGACACCACAACACTTGACTCCTCATATGACACTGGTCGCAAACATGCACATCGCCCAGCTCTACAGAACTCACAGACACAAGACTTACACATCACCCAGATTTATAAATCTCATGGACCCAAGACTTATAATAAGGTTGACAAGTAGACATCCTGCCGACCACATTTGCTGGCGAAGCTATGAAAGCAAATTAAATAGCAAAGGTTGTTGTCTATCATAGAACATGGTTCCCAACCAAATATCGGTGTTGTAATCGAGTGGTTGTAACAAGCATGCAATATGTGATATGATATTGACGACTTTAACATTGTTGCATATGATTGACAAATGTTTACAGTTGTGCGCTCTAGAATGACCTTGCCCGGCTTATACAATATACAAAATCTGTGTTCACTTGATATAATGTTGTGTGATGTCATTCTCACAACATGTCGTTATTTTGGACAATGCTGAAACAAGGCTATGTTCATGACGTATTTAGTGATTCTTCTTATTTGCATAAAGTATTCTCATTCTATTGTTATCTGACCTGTATCCATTCATTCGTTAATTATGCTCCAGCTAATTATGCAAGCCTTGTACAGTGAAACCTGTCTATAACGGTCACCTCTGGGACCTAAGAAAATTATCCTTTATAGACAGGTTGCATTTCTGTCCAGGTTGATTTCTATAAAAAGTGTCTTTTCGGGTTCATGAAGAGTGGCCTTTATGCACAGGTGTCTGCTTTATAGTGGTGACCGCTAATACAGGTTTCATTGTATATATAAAGTTATAAACCGATCGATGTCACTGGTTTGAATTTCATGTTTTCGCATTGATTGTGCGCAGTGTCTCGTCTCTTGTCTCATCTTCCGTTATACAACATATGATAACCGCTTGTTGCTTATTTTCGATTCTGTGTCAAGGTTGTCAAAGCATTGCATTACTTGAAGGAGAAGCATGGCGTCATGCATCGAGGTATGTTGGTTTGTTTTATGGTTGAGTTGTCTAATGCCGTTGCTCAGTACGTTCAGTAGTGTAGTATTACATTACATAATTGTTATCACCTGCTGTGACGGACAAGGTTTGTCATCGCAAACTTGATTTGGAAATCAGTGATTTTGTAAGATTGGTGAGAACGAGTGACAAGGCTACAAGTGATAGGACTCAAATCCCATTTAAAGCACATTTGTTGATTTGAGATACGATTATTGACGGTTAGAAGTATGAGTAATAGTAATTTAGACCATATCGTAAACAAAATACAAAACAATTGATTACAGAAAGTTTGAAGAACAATTAAGTAATTTGATTACATGATATGATCATGGGTCATCCCTTAAGCACAAATTTGCTTGTTTGTTCGGGAGACCCAAGAGTTAAATATTTTATTAATATACAGGTACAATTAGCATATAATTATTTGCTGAGCTGAAAAGTTGGGTAGCAATGGAAGTAATCAAGGGAGAAAAGTGGAAAGAAAAGTAAAAAAATATATGTACTACAGATGTAGCAATTTTTAAGAGTGCAGTGTAAGTAATAGTTGTCAAAAATAGATTTTGTTCAAAATAGAAGTTGCATAAATGATTTGCATATTCTGGTGTGTGTAAGAAATCTTGATTATTTGTTACTGCTTGCGACTTAGAAGCTCCTTTCACGTGTTTTATTTAAGTGGTCCTTGGGTATAAGTCGCATTCTAATGTAGCATGAAAGTGAAGATGATTAGAATAGAGGCTAACAAAATACTGTATGTGTATAAGCCATATCCCATTTTAAAGGCTAATTTAAGACTTTACAAGTGTGACTTATACAGATCGGAATAATTATTTTTGGATTATCGACAGTTCATTATTCTAAGCTTTGCGACATTTCTGAACAAACGCGTGCTTTGTTGATGTGGACGGTCTCAGCTGGATATGATTATTTTTCTGTGAACTGTTAATGGCAATTTAATTCTGTTTTGCAGATGTGAAGCCATCTAATATGCTTCTCGGACACAACGGATGCATCAAATTGTGTGATTTTGGAATAAGCGGTCGCTTGGTCGACTCTAAAGCGAAAACACGAAGTGCTGGCTGTGCTGCATATCTGGCGGTAAGATGTCATTTTGTAAACTAAAGATGACGTATGCCTATTTACGAAGAAAAGTAAAAGAGACGTCAGCAGACCTTTTACTTTTTTGAAAATGATGTCTCACCTTTTCTTTTGGGTTGTGACTGATATTATGCATTACCTTCCTGGTGATCGATCATTTTTAGCGTCGCAATATTAGTGGACATGCACTAAGCAGCATTATGGAATTTGTCCACCATTTTGGTAGTTTTTTCTGTGTATCATGTTCTTTACAATCGACGACAAGCCTGAAGAGATTTATTTGTATCTTATTCCCAAGAAAAACGCAAATATTTTGACAAGTTTGGACAATGTGTAAATTATAGGAACTGCCAGATGCTGGGTCCCGCTTGGGCACATGCATATTGTCTTTGCGCATATCTGCTACATTTATAGCGACCACTCTTTTCCTGACATCAAGCTGTAAATGAAATGCAACAATAAGAAGTGATATTTGAACTGTTGCATTTACAATTTATTTTACATTTGGTAAGGATTTCTCCTGTGTGGCATCTTGAAAGGAAGCACATTTTGTTGTTGTTGTTGTTGGAGTTTGGTATGTGAATTGATAGTGGTATTGTTTCACTTCAGCCAGAACGAATAGATCCGCCGGATCCCAGCAATCCTCGTTACGATGTACGTGCTGACGTGTGGAGCATGGGGATATCTCTGGTAAGTTACACCCCTGCATATGACGACAACGCTTGCTTATTTACTCTATAAGGTATTAACGTTAATTGCTTTGTCCGTCTTGTGACAGGTTGAGCTTGCGATCGGGGAATTCCCGTATAAGAATTGCAGCACTGAATTTGCAATGTTGTCATCGATCATTAATGAGGATCCGCCAACACTCCATGGATGCTCAAATATTTCCAAAGCCTTTCAATCCTTCGTTGGATCTTGGTAAGATTAAATGTATTTGGTTGTTCCCAGATGGATGTTTCAACATGTTGAGTGGACACGCTAGACCACAGTCAAATTTACAATAAATTATGTGTGAATTAGCAATGAGCTGATAATCGTATCGGTATTTGTATCGGCCGATATATCGGCGATATTTTCATATCGGTTATCGGCCCGATATAATAAAAACATATCGGCAGATAGCCGATATAAAATTCCATTAAATTCTTTTGAGAAAACGGTCATATGTGCAGCATTCACCTGTGTTACTTTCAATTAGGACGGCTTTTCGGTGACTTATGATCAAAGTGTTCATCTTCAATCCTGTCTTCAATCACTCAGATGACATTTTATCTTATTGAACCATGAAATGGCAAACTAAATTTTGGTTGTTGTTTTGAGTTGTTTTATGGGTTATGTATTGTTTGACTTCGCTTTTAGAAAGTTACGGCTTTATATCGGTATCGGTATCGGCCGATAGTAACTTTTTATCGGTAGCCGATATATCGTATCGGTATATCGGCAAAAATCTATATCGGCTCATCCCTAGTGTGAATGATCATTGGGATAGGGCAAAATTTATCCCATTTCTTCTGTTGTGCTGTTGGGGGCTTAGAGCTCTATCTTTCCATTTATCAGGAACAATTTGTGCATATTTATTGTGTTCACTATTTAGAACATTCAACTATACTAATATGCTTACTGTATTGACTCACGCAGAAGCTGGATTTCTGGTGCTAGAATTTACCCTTCAAATCCAGGGCTCAACTCAATAATTTTTTGTTTAACGAGCCTGACTAGTCTTATGATCTGTCGGTATAATACTCAATTGTATCACCGTATTTGCGTGATATGGATAATAAAAGATTTTGATTGATTGATTACAGTGAAACCTGTCTATAATGGTCACCTTTGGGACATGAGGGAAATGGCCTTTATAGACACGTGGCCTTTCTGTCCAGGTTGATTTCTATAGAAAGTGTCATTTTGGGGTTATGAAGAATGGCCTTTATACACAGGTGGCTGCTTTATAGAGGTGGCCACTAATACAGGTTTGACTGTAATTGATTGAGGTTATAACATCATTAGGCTTATAATGATCAGTAAGATATGCAAGTACAGTAGGGATGCTGTTCGATTAAATTTAGAGGTTCGATTATTTTACAGCTCATGACTCGATTCTACTCTAACCTTTCGAATGTTATTAGGTAGTAGTAAATCGTTATAAGACATGCAGTTGCAAACAAGACACAAGGGCTCTTTGATAGCCTATGTTATGGAGCAAACTTTCCACACACAAGACATGAATGAAAAGCTGTTCAACAGAATCTCTTGATCGAAAAGCCAACATTTTATATTTGCTAAATTGAATCTTGCAAAATTACAATCACAAAGGAACAATTTACTTTTGAATAGTTCTTGTTTGAACTGCATCCCTAAAGCACAATGCATGGGAAATGGCTTCTACTGTGCTAAACAGATTTTCAAAAATGTTGAAACAATTACACCAACTTTGACTCAAAAATGTAAGGGTGAATTCATTGGCGACACGAATCAATATGACACCCAAATTCCATTACTTTTTGTAAAGTGCTTTTTCAAAGAAGCAAGTTTATTTGATAGCCTTCCGACTCAAAGTGATTGAAATGAAGCTAATATGGTTTCTGTTGCAGCTTGGTTAAAGACTTTGCTGATCGGCCTAAATTTAAGGCATTACTGGTAAGTTACACTTTGACTTCTGTAATGTGATTTGAAGCCTACCATAAATTGTACCGTTTGAACCTTGAAAGGACCACTTCCCGGTGATCTCTTAACGCAGGTGGTCTCATAACACAGGTGGTCACTTGACACAGATGGTCTCTTAACACAGGTGGTCTCGTAACACAGGTGGTCACTTGACACAGATGGTCTCTTAACGCA
>OFHS01000082.1:14041-52134 GCA_900245855.1 Calvadosia cruxmelitensis | reverse complement strand
TCGCTTGACACAGGAGGTCGCTTAACGCAAATGGTCACTTAACACAGGTGGTCACTTAACACAGGTGGTCGCTTAACGCAAATGGTCACTTAACACAGGTTAAACAGCATTGTCGTGTACAATGCAAACTATTACATTTTTCAATGTAGAAACTGAAGAGATTGATTGTTTCTTTTTGAAGGGACATGATTTTATCAAGCATTACGAGAGGAAATTTGTGGACATTCACGAATGGCATACTAGGATTGCAAAGAAGAAAGCACTTTAAGTGCTTATTAATACTATTGGTAACCAGTTCATCCGGACAGTCATCTGCAAGACAGTAGATTAGCTGAAGTTTTATTTCTGCAAACATTGCAGTTTCTTAAGTCGTTATTTTACTATGTCCACTTTGCTTCACATACAAAGCACTGCAGAATCGCATTTGTGACATGATATATCGTGTCATTATTATTACTTTGTATAGGAGAAATGAAATTGATTATCAAATTGGTAGGACCGTTGATGCTGTGATGGTATCTACTGAAACAACAGTCACAATTCTTGTTTGAAATCTTGATTCTTGGGAGCTTGCAGAAATTAGGAATAATTTAAGTTTGTAGCGCATTCTGGCACTAATAGGTCACACCCGGTTTAGATTCGCAAATTTCAAGAAAAGAAAATTTGCGCATATAAGTCATAAGCACACCACTCATATAATTCACATCCCATTTTAAGCCAAAATGTAAAACTTTCAAAGTACGACCGATATACTCCAGAATACATTGACTTAATGACACTGCCTTGTTAGTTCTGAGCTTTTGAACGGCCTAATTTATACAGTATCTCAATTCTTTAACGAACCAAGGGAGTGTATCTCTGGGATAAGTAGAAAATTTACTGTTTTGTTGAGCAACATGCTTTGGTGGTTCACAAGACTGCAGAATTGCTCACTTCAATCCACCACGCGCAGTCCCACTGCATGTCGGTATATAAGTGTGTTGACCTCTCCCAAAAGTGAAGACGCCAAGAAATTGCCTTGTTGAAAGGCAATCAGCCGTACTCTTTCCAATGATGGTCAATTTCAGGGATTGTTCTTGGCTGTCAAAATTGTAGATTTTGGCTCAAAACTACATGCCTAAAAACATTTGCAAACTGTCATACATTGGGACTGAGCTTGGTCCATTGACAAAACATACGGACATCCATGAGGATTGAAGACGTACCTAGTCAATTTGTCAAGGGCATTTGACATTAATCAACCCATCTTCATTGATACGTTATTTCGCAATGGTGCTTGGTTTGGTGGGAGCTACTGAGACCAGGCACGCATTAGGACAGTGCCTTGTCACGTAAGAAAACAAAACGCAGAAATCAACGAAGTAGACGTTTTGCTTCAAAGTGACATAAAACAGAATGAAACGAAATTACATTCCATAACCGATTTGGATTGACGGTTTCAAATACAATATATAAATATATACACCTAATATACGACTCATTTATCTTTCTTTGCCGACCAACATGTAATAATAACATATTATACTGATTAAACTAATACACAATTTTATATACATTTTATAACCCTTTTCTGCGTAACCTCTTAAAAACCTTGCGTAAAATATTCTCAAATATGAAAAGAAAGTAACAAGCTGCGTGAATTCTGTAGAAACCATCCTTATTATGCCTGTTGCTACAATTCGCAACGACGGCAAACAATTTCTCAGACCAGCTGGTTAACGAGTGTTGTTTTCACGTTTGCTATAACAGCATGTGCTTGAGCCGCAGCTGCAGAAGAGATTGTTTGTCATTTTAACACTCCAGTATTTCTCTCCATAGTCAAGGCTAGAACAAAACAACAGATACACAGATACCAATGTGAATGTGGAACTTAATCAATGACACCTGGTTCACTTTACAAACGTGTTCTGGTGACAAGGAAAACAGGAACGAGATGTTTCACGCGCAGCAAAGATGTCACACGCCCAAGAAGAGCACTCACAAACTGGGGCTACAAACGTCGGAAGTCACTGCTATAAATGACTGGAACTCCTTGCCTCTTAATTTGAGATCCATGACTTCAAGGACGCTTTTAATGAAATCACTTCATCGTCATTTTAAATTAAACCTTGATTTTAATTGGTACAATAGTTAGCATTTTAGAATATTAACATAAATTATTTTAGCCTTAACCTCATTTTATAACATAGCACGTTTCTTTTATATAGATTTTATTCCTTTTTAATTTTAGTAATAGTATACATTATACATTATACATTATTCAAAAGACAGTACCCTATTGAAAACCACAGCAATGTGACATAGGCCATCTGTATAAAGAACGGTGTTATTATTATTATTTTTATTATTATTATTATTATTACTACACAAACAAACTACTGCTATAGTATTTTGTGTGCATATGCTCACCTATTGCGAACAATGAACCAGCCAGTGAGAGCTATCAAACGCGTTTGGCGTATTCACTTGCTTAGAGCTGAACATTCCAGGTTTTAAGTATGGATTGGAATTACTCTGTTTTGCCCGCGCCGCCTTCGCCAACCAACGCATTGGCAGTGATTTGAGAACTCATCCCTAATTCACTTACCATATCTCTTCTCTTGCTTCAATGTGTCTCGTTGCAAAGAAAGCCATTTCTGGAAAGCCACCATGCTGTTTCCACGTTCAACAAAAGAACAACAGAGATCCTCTTAAAACATCTAATAATATGACAAGTACACAAGAGGCACTGGGATGTGACCACCTATTCTCAGATACACATTTCTATTTAGAATTTGTACACCAAAACCGCAGAAAAATAGCTTGAATAAGAGCTATACAGTGGCAACGACATGGCAACACAGAAAAACGATAACCTTCTTAATTTAGAACTGCAGTGCATGAACACAAAGCCGTATTAACTCATGTCCTGCTATTGACGTATATATACGTGTTTGTAACAAGTCAAAAGTAGCAATATATAACCAATCAGAAAGTTAGTCCCTAGCAATCAGCCAATGAGCAATTGATAAAGCGATTTCAAGTCTTCATTTAACTAGTTTTGGAAGCAGGACAAGGGTTAAACAGTCTAACTTAAAGGGTAGCACGAGGAACATTCATTGAGCTTCATCGAAAGATCTCCACCTGCAGACCGTGTAAAATTTGTTAAACTCATCACCATAGATAAGCACCAGTCACACTACTAAGTCCGTAGAATTCCTATGACTACCTGCTAATGAAATCGAGAGAGAGAGAGAGAGGCAGGGTGGGGAAATTCCTAGCGTCCCAACCATATATATCGTGGTACAAGGCCTAATGCTGCTTGCGATTTGAAGCCAATGCACAGTTTCTGGTAAAGCAAATATTCCGGGATCTCGCAGGCACTAGCAATTGCAAAAAACTGCTGTTCACATCCAACTATCAAAGGCATATTTATGGCAATGAGACTGGCAGCAAGAACGCACTGTCTGCTGACACACCTCACCAGTTGTCCCACCAGTAGACTAGCCTCAATTACAACCCCATTTTTGCAAGCACTATGGTAAACTAAATTACATTTAGCTGAATTAAACCGACTTGGTGGCAAACAAACTCACCTGGTGATTATAGAACACTCGGACTGGAGAAACACTGGCGTCACAACTATGGTTGATGAATCGCGCTGCATTGCCAAAGCGTGATGCGTCGATGCAATAGACCACACTGGAGTCCTTAAAAATAAACGAAATAAATCCCAATAATTTGAAACAATTCCATATTAAGTAACAGCAAATAAAAAGTCTTCAGTTGCATGACAACAACGTTGAAAGAAAAACGAACAATGAAACCAGAGAAATTCATTGACGTCAATTTAAAACTACACAAATTTAAAAGTTTTATCAGCTAGATACAAGAATGGCAGGAGTGTCAATCTGCCGTGGATCATTTTACACTGTTTACACTGCCAGTTAGTATCGTTTAATCATTAAGTCATGTTTGGCCATTGTCATCCCAGTAATACTGTACTATAGTAACTGCAGTCTGGTGTAATAAGTCACCCTCATGTGAAAGTTGTTTCCCATGAATACAAGTGAGGATCCTAAGAATAGAGGCTAAAAGCACATTGCGTGTATAACTCCAATCTCATTTCAAAGTCAATATTTAATACTTTCAAAGTGCGACTTGTACACACCGGAATAAGATAAACAGGCTTGTAATAACATAGTACAGTGAAACCTGTATATAACAGTCATCTTTGGGACATAAAGGAAATTACTTTTATAGACAGGTGGTCTTTCTTTCCAGTTTGATTTCTATAGAAAGTGTCATTTTGGGGTTATGAAGAGTGGCCTTCATCGACAGGTGGCCTGTCTGTCCTTGTTGATTTCTATAGAAAATGTCATTTTGGAGTTATAAAGAGTGGTCTTTATACACAGGTGGCTGCTCTATAGAGGTGGTCGCTAATACAGGTTTGACTGTAAACTCATTACATATTGAATTGATGTAAGTTGATCAGTGGCTTTATTCATGAACTGGGACTAAAGCTTAGTCCGTGACTAATTGAGTCTGGATTAAATTGCTAAAATCTGTATTTGGGACTTAAGATTTAGTTCTGGATTATGCTTCACTCCTGTTCCATGAATAAGGCCTCAGGTTAAACTTCAAAGTGTGCTTTCAAATGGTACAATTGATACCTTTGAGTCTAAATCAAACAAATAAGTGTCATCAATCCTTGTGTTTGCCTCTTCGTCGCTGAGCAGCTCTCCGAGATAGCTGATGATATACGTGCCGACGGTGATGTCTTCCAGGCAACGCAGACCCCAACCTATCGAAAGCACAGCAAAACATACAATAAAAATTACACAAAAATCAGGCAAACTAAAATGCAAATTATGCTTCTGGAGTGAACAGCAGAAACAGCACACCCTAGCAACACAAGCCCTTTTGAACTTGGCATCGAAAAGCCGTTAACACTGACATTTCTGAGTTGTCAAGCATTATGCTAATTAGATATAATGACGTTTGCATTATTTTGACTATCATGTTATATACAACCCACATCTACTGCTGCATCAGTGTTTCACACGCAAGGGAATTCTACATGTTATAATATATATTCTAGTGTATTCTACATATTCAAGTTGCAAGGATACATAAATACAAACAGACAGACAGTCATACATACACAAATACAATCACTGTACGTGATGCAATTGACCACATTTTTTATTGTCCAATCACCTCGGTCTGCTGTGCGGAAAACTTGCAGTGGCAGACGGACACCCCTCTGAACCACCCGGTTTGTACAATGCGACCAACATTGACAGTATTGTGAACATTCAAATATCACCGGACGTTCGACTTCCAACAAATCGAGATTCAAGGCTCCTTCCTAGAAAGAAACAGATGTAAAACGTATCACAACTGTGGTTTGCGATTTCAGAGAGAACCCAACCGCAAAACAGAAACAGATGGATATTGTATAATTTTTGAGCTGGTGTTGTTCTATCGAGGAGAAATCATATGTTGCAATTTGTTGTGAAGAATGGAATCTCTCGGAGCAGTTGATGAATACGAATGACAAGAGGTCAAGGGGCCATGGCCTTTCAAGGTTGCAACATATAGTAGTATGAAACAGGATCAAAGTATTTACATTGTTGTACAGTGAAACCTGTCTATAATGGTCACCTTTGGGACCCGAGGAAAATGACCTTTAGAGACAGGTGGCCTTTCTGTCCAGGTTGATTTCTATAGAAAGTGTTATTTTGGGGTTATGAAGAGTGGCCTTAATACACAGGTGGCTGCTCTATAGAGGTGACCGCTAATACATTTTGACTGTAGTATGAAACAGGATCAAAGTATTATATTTACATTGTTGTATTACGGTGAGTGGCTGATGGAAACGCTCTTCATGAACAGCAGGAATGTTTCAACAGTCGCTGGTAAAGACAATTACGCTCCCTGATTTAATAGCTGTCCTTCAACAAAGCAATTATGACAACATTTTATTCCGAACGATTGTAAGAAGGAGGAGTACTTTTCGCATCACCAATCTACAACACTGTGACATCACAAATCCAAATAGCCAATGATATTTGGTTCTCCACACATGCCAAGTTGAGGGCTCGACATCTTCAGTTTCAAAATAGATCTGGCCATCATACAACTGAATTTGCATTCTACTACAAGTAATGGTCAAACTATGAAATCTATCTATGCAGTCTAATCCCAATCAGTCAAGGTTCAGAATCAATCCCTTGCGCGTACCTCATTGTACCAACATGTGAACTCCTCAGTCTTCTCGATGCATTGACACGAAACACTTTTCCCACATGTCTCTTTGCAGTCACAGCCCTGTGCAAAATTATACAAGCATAGACGTCTGCTATAAACAAGGTCACCATCCAAATGGAAAAGAGCAAATTTGTGTTAGGGAATGTTGAAATAAAGATATTAGAAATTGCCAACACGACAATTCAATTCGATACGATACGACTTATATCATGGCTGGAAAAATGGCTTGGACATACAGATTGCTTAATAATGATATTGTAAGACTTAATATGGAGGCTATTGCATTCCATAATCTACATAATATATATATAATATATATTTGATATAATATAATATATAATTATATTTGACTGATATGTTGCTGGCTGCACGACATGGAGAATTGCCAGAGCTCCAAGGAGTACATATTGCCGTTGGAATCAGAACTCTATGTCGTGAGACACAGGGTAGAAGACAGAACAGACGGAATTGTTGACGTGACGAGGTACAAACGGCAAAAAGGATAATTACACGATGACACGGCTACATATTGATACAATCAAATGACGACACAATCCCGACATCAAGGTCACACCAACCACACGACAGCCACTACAATACACTCTTTAATGCTACAAGCTTGAACTGTAAAGTTTCTAACCAAGTTACACTGGCACAAAATGACGGACAGCACGTGTTAGTGTCTGAATCAAATGGGCCCATTTACAAGATCAAAACATGAAATGAAGTGCTTAGCAGGTGCTGACGAACAATGTACAGGCTAATCAATGACCTTGCAAGGAATTCGTTGTCAACAATTTTCAGATAACCGTAACATAAACTCCTCCCAATTATATATGAACAGCATGTCGGTGAAAATCTACATCTTGGAAGCATAGGAGGTAGCATTAGCAATACATGGACAATTAAAACAGGTCATTTCTCAGTTTGCAGCCATCCAACTTTCTAGCTCGGCATTATATCCACTGCTTCTATATAGATATAGTTATTCACTTTGTGTACCATGCATTTGTGTGGCATTGGACATTGTAAAAATAAGGTCAAAAGGACATCTGAAGTAGATATCATGCCTCATCCATTTTCTAGCCTGCGCAAGACAATTCATTGTCTGCAATAGAACAAAGAATGTCATCTTCTTCTGCTATTGTCGATACTGGTAAAGCTTCAACCTTGCCAAGCATACCATTTATTTGTGCTCCAGCGCCTTATAAGTTGCCCCCACATATGAATCGCATTGCAACTTAGCAGCATGAAAGTGAGATTTGACACTTAGAAAAGATTTTGGGTGTACGGTGAAACCTGTCTATAACGGTCACCTTTGGGGCCTGAGGAAAATGGCCTTTCTAGACAGGTGGCCTTTCTGTCCAGGTTGATTTCTATAGAAAGTATCATTTTGGGGTTATGAAAAGTGACCTTTATACACAGGTGGCTGCTCTATAGAGGTGGTCGCTAATACAGGTTTGACTGTATAAGTCCATATCCCATTTTTAGATCCAAAATATATGACATTAAAAGTGTGACTTATACATCCCGGAATAAGCCATGGGCGGAGACAACTGTGAACTTTACGTGCATGAAATGTTCACTTGTGCTAAGAGCTAACCACTACATTCGTCGACAACTTAGGTAAAATAGGTCTGATAGTCATTCGTACTACCTTGAAATAGTAAGATGATGAAGGTACATGAGTGTCACTTGTTTCAACGTTCGATGTGACATAGCAAATGTCTGGAATTGGCTCATTGTCAGTCTATAAGATCAAAACATACACAACAGTTGATCAACAATACTGATCATTGGACTCTACTCAAGGAATGCAACAATGGCCAATTAAACTCTACAGTGGTCAATGTTTAATAAAACCATGCTTATAAATCAAATCGATGTGTTCCCAAATTATTCCTGTATGCTTTCTCTTAGCTAGTATGTAATAATAATAATAATAATTTATGTATTTATATAGTGCTATTCCAAGAAATTGCTCAATAGCGCTTTACAAAGGTTATAAATTCTATTAACAAGTGGTTTTCATAAAATTAACTATCTTACAATATAACGGTGCCTAAAAATTTAGATAAAGAAAATTTAAAAATGCCTTTCACGAAAATGCTTTTCTGAACAGATGCGTTTTAAGCGTGCTCTTGAAGCAGTCGACAGAGTCTGCCGACCGTACTTCGAATGGCAAGGAGTTCCATAAAATAGGAGCAGCATTCGAGAACGCTCTTGGGCCATACATTTTCAAATTAGGCATGTGCTGAACAAGTGTGTTGTTGCCAGTTGAGCAAAGGTGTCGAGTAGGGGTATAAATCATTAGTTGATCTGACAAGATGCAATTGTCTAATAAACACACACTGCTTTCAGGGCTCTCCCAATGTGGTTTATTAATTAGCGACAACTGTACCTTGCTACGGCAGAAATCTGGAGCACATTTACATATCATCATCATTATCATAATTTATTCTGTAATCTGGTAAGCTAATTAAACATTTTCACAGAGCAGATACATGATACATTTTTTTCAATGCTTATTTAAATATATTTTTGCCTTCTATACTCACTTGCTGGCTTGCTGTTACCTGTGTATGCTAGCTTTTTCGAGCTTATCAATATTAATTGTATTATTCATGTATCAGCCCTGTGTAAAATAGCCTGATGGCTAATCAGGCCTTGAATAAATTATGATGATGATACAAGATACAAAGAAAATTAGGATAACTAAAAAAAAAAAAAATCAGAAGCATTTCAAAAAACTGTCCAAATTGTAAATAATTATGTGATCAAAGATTTGTTTGCCAAATTACCAAGAACACGAAACAATTGTCTCGCTAGGGAGCATCAATCAAAGGTTTTGTGCATTAGATCAAAACATATGCCTATTTCAAAGGGATGTTATTGAGTAGACAAAGTTACAGAAAGCATGATGCGCCATAAATGCTCCTTGTGGGAAGCCTAGCTACGAAATGACACGACAATAGAAAGTTTAACAAAAGTTGAGTGGATCACTATTCTGATATGTAACTATTTTAAATCACTTAATGTTATGATACTTATCTATATACATGAGCTCTTACAATCATATGCTCTAGCTGGGGCCTTGCGATATAAACATATAGCACTTTTACAAGATCCTACTAGCTACCTGAAGACTTATGGACATTCTCTCGTGTAATATCACAACTATTGAATGCTCTTCCAGCGGCACTGCAGTGAAACCTGTCTATAACAGTCGCCTATGGGACCTGGTAAAAATTATCTTTATAGACAGGTGGCCTTTCTGTGCAGGTTGATTTCTATAGAAAGTGTCATTTCGTGGTTATGAAGAGTGGCCTTCATACACAGGTGGCTGCTCTATAGAGGTGACCCCTAATACAGGCTTGACTGTAAGAACTTGCAGTTTGAGGAACAATTCAAGTGCCAGGATAAAACATGCCTACTTACTAGAACATTATGCTTTGCAAATAGAATTGGGAAGTTTTGCCGTAACTTAGTAATATTTTAACTGTAGATCTTTAAGTAGAACAGTATCAGGCTGTTTTTAGGTTTAGTATTAACGTTTAAAGTGTATACTTGCAAAGCACATTGGATTTATAGTAGAAACAGCACTATAAAATGCAATTTACAATTGTGACAACATTGACAGAACAATCAAGCACAAACCTCATTGATGCAAGACACTGCGATGCGCTCTTTTCCGCGGGAAATATCGCTATGAAATAGAAAATATAGATTGACTCATTCAGATACATGATCTTAATATATAGCTCTCCTACTAAGACATTGAAAAATCATCGATCCATTACAAATTATTTCTACAGAACAGCGTCAACATAGTTGGAGTTGGGAGCGAGTTTGGATGTTAAACAATTTTGGCAGGGACGTGATGAGACAACATGTCTAAGGCTATGGGGAGTATCTATGTTGGACAATGTGTTAGGCTTTTAAAATAGTTTATTTGATTGCAAAATATAATTTAGTAGTTGACAAGATAGTTAAAATCGGGACAATAAACGAGTTTTGAGGAAAGCTGGGAAGATATCGTGAGATATTAAACCAGGTGGGACATAAACATCAGTTGGACTGTACAATGTAACCCGGTTACTATCACCTTGTTTAACATGACGATCCGCTTAATATCACGATTAGTGACGGGAAAACAGTAGTGATAATAACGACGTTAATTGCAAAACGAGAAAAAAAAACAGAAACCTGCAAAAGATTTGCGGCACGGCTGTGATGTTAATGTGCGACTTCAACAGAATAGCACTCTCCATGCGGCTTCCAGGAGGCGCAGTCTACAACCAAAAGGATCTCTGTAAGTTGTGCAAATATATTAAATGGAATTAAGTCTGATCAATATATCGCATGTTATGTCACAAGAATGAATCATTGTCAATTCTGTGCCGTACAAATTACTATATGTTGTAATTAGCTACAGTTGAAATTGTTGTGAACAAAAGCAGCAAATTACAATTACCTACTACTCTTCAAAACGCAATGAATTATAATTACAACCACCGCAAAAGTAAACAAATTACAGTAATTTGCAACTTTTTGAAATCATATTTGTACCGCATTGATCTTTGCGTGATAAAATAATCATGATCGCAATCAGCTATCCTACATTTTTGTAGTATTTAAAAACGTACCAAAACAACGTGTACTTAGGCGGGTCATTGTCAGAGAAATCTGGGGCTGCAACCTCAACCTGCCATCTTACTAGCGGATAAACCGTCATATAACATGTATTGACGCACTTCCAGCAGATGTCCACATTGTTTACGTCACTTTTGTGGTGCAGGCTCTAAGACGCATCTGAGGAAGCGTGATCTACATATGTGTACTATCACTAATGAATCCGAAAACGTGTAAAAACCATTTGAAAACCATGTGAAATAGGAAACCTCTTCTGAAAAGCAATATGAAAAAACAAACATTGAGTGAAAACCATGTGAATTAGAAAACAGAACGAAAAACCATTTAAAAAGGGTACATGTACCAATCACTCGGCTTTCGAACATTTTTCACATGACTTTCACATGGATTTCACACAGCTCCGGTGCACATTGTATGGTGAATTAGAGCGACAATTAAGTTCAAAAATCAAACCAAAATCAAAGCACCTCTTGCACTGTTTTCCCATCCGCATTTTCTGTCTTTGTGTCAGCGCCATTTAGTAGTAACATTCTGGATAAAGACAAGACATATGATCCACCTTAGAACACGAATACCCCATCATCATGCATGAGTAGGAGTACATTACAAAATATCATCACACAACCTAATTTGTCTAATGCAAAGGACCAAGCGCAGTCCCAATGCATGACGGGATACATTTGTTTTTTTGGCACGTGACTTTGAGCTAAAATCTACAAATTTGACAGCAAAGAACAATCCTTGAAATTGACCATCATTGATAAGAGTACTGCTCATTGCGTAGCAAACAAAGCATTTTCCTGGCGTCTTCACCCGTGGCAGAGGTCAACTCACTTATATACCAACATGCAGTGGGACTGCGCATGGCGGATTACAACATCAAACTCTTGCAGCAGAAATTGCTAATTGCAAGTTGCCATCTTGGTTGACATCAAAGTGCAAATAGTTACCAAAATTCGTCCAGGAACAACAAACTGATCCATTACAGGAAACAAAATTCTGTTGCACAAAAGGTAACATTCTTAGAAATTTCTACTGCTGTACAACACATTAGACAGATAACAAACAACCAATTCAATGCAACGATAGCTGGTGGGACCTTATTCATGGACCGGGACTAAAGCATAGTCCAGGACTAAATCTAAAGTCCCATATAAAGATTTTAGCAATTTAGTTCAGACTACGTGTTTAGTCGTGTACTATGCTTTAGTCCTGGTCCATGAATAGGGCCCATGGTAGCTACTTTATTAACTTTGACATTTATCACAAGTCGACTTGGGTGACTAGAACAGGAAGGCTACTGTCTTCTAGCACTACCTTTTGCTGGTCAAACACAATCTCACTACCTGCACCAGGACTAAAGCAGGATCAAGGACTAAATCTAAAGTCCCATATAAAGATTTTAGCAATTTAGTTCAGACTACGTGTTTACTCGTGTACTATGCTTTAGTCCTGGTCCATGAATAGGGTCCCTGGTAGCTACTAGAAGAAATTTATCAGAAGTCGACTTGGGTGACTAGAACGGGACGGCTACTGTCTTCTAGCATTATCTTCTGCTGGTACAAGTACATTACATGCACAGTAAGAAATTGTTCTGGTCTTGGATGAAAAACAGAAGAGCTATAAGCGCTATCTAGCATCCACAACAGCAGCAATTCTTACTGTACAATGTCGAAATGACCCTCGCGGACAGCAATGTGCCTAAAAGAGAGAAACGAACGCACAGTCAAACCTGTATTAGCGGCCACCTCTATAGAGCAGCCACATGTGTATAAAGGTCACTTTTCATAACCCCAAAATGATTCCTTCTAAAGAAATCAACCTGGACAGAAAGGCCACCTGTCTATAAAGGTCAGTTTCCTCAGGCCTCAAAGGTGACTGTTATAGACAGGTTTCACTGTACACTCAATACAAAACAAAAGTTGGATAATCGGTAACATATATAACAAATCTCGTTACTATAACTGAATATTAGGAAGAAAGCTAGAAAAAGACAGGTTAAGTTGGCTGTACAGGTACATAACAGCTACATACTTACAGCGGTGTTTCTTTGTGGATATTGATTCCATTAATAGGTGAGCCGGCAGCAATCAAATTGTGACAGCTTGCTGTTGAACCTGCAAGTGCTGCCCAGTGTAGACAGTGATTCAGTTCCTGCAAACAACAACGGAATGAATTTGAAATGCATCCACAAGAAGACAGATCATGTGTTGAAGGATTTTAATAGAATAAAAATGTGCTTGCAGCAAGTAACTCTTAGACAGAAGATAATCAACCTTCACTAATGGGTTCCCTTATGAATCCGGGGTTAATTTATAGGCAACTTGTAAAGTTTTTATTGAAGGCCATTGCTGGAGGGTGATTCTGGTACGATTGAAGCAATTGAACTCAATTTTAAATCTGTTGAGACACTTTTTAGATAAATGGTGGAAATACGTAGGAGAAGTTTTAAAGAGTTTAATCACCCTTGCCAAGAAGGCTGGTTTCTTTGTCTGGAGCTGTCAGTGAACGCTTTTTATCACTTCTGCATTGATGGTAATTCTGCAGAAAGGAGCAAAACATTAAGCCATTCGCAAACAGAGCAGCAACCTGGTCCAAGTCATGGTGAGTCACTGAGTCTCTACTAAACACAGCTTTGCAGGTGTATCAATAACACCGAGTGTATAAAGGTGGTAATTGGCCTGTATGGTCACAACTCACGACTTAGATATGTTAGCCGTGTTCGTAGATGCAAAGAAAGCCACTTGCAAACATGTTGATTAAGAAGATGTACGAGTTACAACATCAGGGGACTTATTCATGGACCAGGACTAAGGCGTAGTCCAGGCCTAAACATTTAGTATGGACTAAATTACAAAAGGCTGAACATGGGACGTGAGATTTAGTCTCAGACTACGCTTTAGTATCTATGAATAGGGTGCCACGTCAGAAAAAATTACAGGTGGGAACTTAGGTTAATTGTGAATCTTTGACTGTATATAAAATCAGTCACATTTATCAATTCCTTTTTATAAGTTTTCAATCTGACTTTAACAGGTTTCGCTGTACAGTCTTCTTTCATTTCTAATGTGTCATACTACAACAAACATCACTGAATGTATTCAATTATTTACAACTAAGCATAAAATTATAGAGGATCTATTGTAGACGACACAGCAGCACACGGCCGATTGAACTTCAAGAATGCAATTGAGATCAAAAATGCGTGGATCTCTATGCACACACCCTAGTCACGTGACAATCAAAGAGTTACTTCAACACATTGATAATGATGATACAACATGTATTCTTTGACTTGACAGTCAAAATAACGAGTTACAACACATACCTCGTCAACGAAACCTGGTGAAGCACCATGACTAAGAAGCAACTGTGCCATTACGCCAGATTTCTCATCCGAAGCCCACATCAGAGCAGTCCAGCCGCCATTGTCCTAGTAGCCAAACAAATACGCGGCGATACCCCTTATACACAACTCCATGTGCATTACAAGCACAGCAACATATCGACTGGAGACAGTAGTTTGGTCTGCATGTTAAAGAGCAATTCAACAAGAAATTCCTGGTCTTATTTTCTTGTTATCTTATCAATATATGTACACTTTGTATCAGCAGAGACACGTTAATAGAACTAACGTATACTTCCGTGTAATGTAGCTAACTGTGGTATGACAAGCTAAACGAGGCCTTTGGGTGCAATCATTTTGGCAATGTTCTTGTAGTTACCTGTGCATTGACATCGTCGACTTTCGGGACGGCCCATCTAGCCACTTTGTTTGCAGCATTGCTAGCACAAACGTGCAAAAGAGTCTTGCCTTCGTGGTCCTACAAGACAAGCAAATAAGCATGCCCTGATAACGTAAACCTAACTAAATCACCTCTTTGAAAATTGCTATAAAAAATTGTTCATTCGCTCTGCAAATCACACATTGCATAACAAACTGGGTCTCAGTTAAAAGATGTTGCGTTTGTCCGAGAGCGTAACATTCAATGTACATGACTCGTTGTAATGTCGTAATATCGTTCGTCAGTGTGCGTGTTGTTTGTCACCTGCTGCAACGTTAATGTTTCCCTGTAAGGTGTGATTTATGATGTGTTGTTCCGGTTTTGCGGTGATGATATTCAGTGATCGCATAGTCGTTGAGCGAGGCGGTCGCTCGCCGTGTTCTTGATGTCTCCCTTCTGTCCCCTGAATGATGATCTTACACTCGTCACTGTAGAGCAACACTGATTGGACACAGACAAATAATAGCTCCATCTCCATGTTAACGCTGCATTTCGACATGGTGATCCTTAGATTCAATTTACCCTGTGGTTCAGTGATGCCCCGCATCGATGAAACAATTTCACAACGTCAAGTCTATCTTTCGCAGCCGCAAGCATCTGAAAAACAATAAACATAAAGAACATAGTTTGCATACCAGCAACAGAAAACCACTAGAACAAGAAAACTCTAATTCTTAAAGTATCATTATCTTAAATGGTACAACTGATTTTTAAATAGAAAGAATTGCATGTTGACTCAGAGGAAATTATACCAGCTGAAGTACTCAGTGTTGTAGAAAGTGAGTTAGCACTCAATCAGCAGCATTGGGAAATACATTTTTATAGGCTTTCTGCTGCTTCATCTGTAACATACGAGAATCAGACTCCTTAGGACTTATATGGACCAATACTATGGCGTAGTCCGGGACTAAAAATATGAATAAAGATATGCGTGAGAGACTGGTATGGATGGACATTGGGCAGCGTGTTCAGTATTTGCAATGTGTCTGGATGTGGAACATTGCAAATGGTGGGGCACCATCCTACCTTATTGATAATTTTAACAAAAATTACGAGAGAAGCACCCGTGCGGCTTCATCTGGTTGCTTTAGGGTGCTTAAAAAGCATCTGCATTCCTTTCAGTCTACTGGAGTCAGGGTTTGGAATGCACTACCCTGCCAGCTCAAAAAATCTGTAAATATTGCAAATTTCAAACTTATTGCAAACAACATATTGTAAGTAATGTACTATAATTTTCACGATTTATATTTTATACTGTATAATCGAATATTAATTACTTTGCCTATATTATTGTTATTTAATTCTGCTCCATGGTAAAAAGTTGCTTGTAACAACTTGTTGGATTTCAGAATAAAGTCATACATACATACATACATACATACATACATACATACATACATACATACCTACATACATACTAAACATCTAGTCTGGACTAAATTATTAAGTAGGTTTATGGGAGTTAGGATTTAGTCCTGGACTACGCGTAAGTCCATGTTCATGAATAAGGCTCCTTGTCTCTTAGGCATTTTCTTCAGTGACAGACATGTATTTTCACAGTGTGGTCTCAGCTCAATTCTATTCGCATCAATGTGTGGTATAGAACAGATGCGTGACGACACAACCAAAACGTCACAGAATGTGAAACAGGACAGCACAAGACATAGAAATGATACTAAATCACTAACGACATTAACCAGTACTATAAGTTCAAAACCAACAAAGGTACTAAGCACATACAAACGACGTACCAGAGGAGTTGTCTTCAAATTATCTGATATGTCCACATGACTGCCACTCTAAAAAGAAACAATAAGGCCCAGGTCAAACAGGCGGATTTCAGGCGAATCGAATACAATTCTCAATTAAATTCGCCTTGAGTTCGCTGGTAATTCGCCGTTTGACGCGAATTATATTCGACAACCCCACTTTATCCGGTTTCATTTTCAAAATTCGCTTAGCCTAGGCGGATTATCCGCCTGAAGTGCGCCTTCGCGTCAAAGGGCGAATTACAAGCGAATTGAATGCGGCAGGGCTATCATCCTCTGTGTCTATTATTAGCAATCTGGCGGTAGAACAATAGCAAACCGGAGGTAATTGCTTCTCGCAATGTTGTAACCAGGGTAACGACATTGAGGCCCACAGATTCTTGCCATGAAATGAAGGTGTTTGCTGCTGATTAAATATTCTCAAACAAAACATTTTCTTTAAGGAAGCTCATCACAAGCTATAGCAAAATTATTATTTTCAAGAAATTGCTTTTGACGTCAGCATTGATGTGTTTCTATTTCTCCATATTTATTCCTCTCATTAGTTCACTGTTCATATTTGCGTGCAGCAACTAGTCTGCAAAACCGGACGTGCTGGAAAGTGAGAAGCAAGGAGAATTCCAGCTGTGAATGATGTAAAAATACCCACAACTAATTTATATCCGCCTGTTTGATGCAAAAGAGAATTGAGTTCGCTCTTGGAGCGGATTTAATTGAATTGCATTCGATTCGCCTGAAATCCGCCCGTTTGACCTAGGCCTAAAATTCAAGCCCCGGTTTGGAAAGCATAAAGCAAACTAGCACAAATGAAAAACATTGTTAGGTCAGTTGGATGTGGATGTTTAGCTGCAAGTACTTCAAGAGAGTTTCATGCCATGCAATGTGCTACATGCAATACAATCTATAAATACCTGGTTAGCTCTAATTATTGGTTCTATTCTCATTGCAAATTATCCAAAGTACTAGCACACAGCATATAACATGTGTAAGTTAATCACATACAACTGTGTCAGGATCCTTAAGGATGGTATAAGATCAACATTGCACGCAATATAATGCATCATGTGCGACTTATTTTATTCAGATTATTGGATATCTCTTTGGAAATTCAATTCTATTTCTACTGCATGTTTACCGAAAATAAAGCGGTATTATATTTCTACAAGCTTTCTTTCTAGGCGCAACAAATAGTGCGTGGCATTTCATGGCAACATTCGTGCCATAAAACTCAAGCTACACAGCATCTCGCAGTTTTGCCTTGTAAAGTTGGTCTAAAATAACCACTGCGGCTCACATGACACTATGAATCCAAAACCATGTGAAAACCATGTGAAAACCATGTGAAATGGGAAGCATCATGTGAAAAACCTTGTGAAATTTCAAACACCATGTGAAAAACCATGTGAAAAACCATGTGAATTAGAAAACAGAGTGAAAAACCATGTGAAAAGGGCACTTTTCACACGGTTTTTCACATGATTTTCACATGGATTTCACATGTTATCAGTTCATAGTGTGAGCCTTAAAATCATCTTGCCAATACTCACTGTGCTCTGACGGGAGTATATGGATGCTCTGAGCTGATATAAGGCAAGATTACATTCCACCTTACAGTTGCTCGTAATGACAGACTTGACCATTTTTAAGTGCAGAATTCACGAGGATGTATATTAGACAGAGAATTCCCATTGACCTACCGCATATAACAAGCATAACAGCATTTCCAAGCTACCACTAGCCGCTGCAACATGCAAACAACATCTGCCATTCTCGGAACGGATCTTCTCTGTAGGATCACATCCTTTCCCTACGTAAAAGCAGAACGCAACTGTGTAAAATATTTCAAGTGCACATTTGGCATTGTGTGACAATGAATGACACTTGAAAGTTGAAAGGTATGTCAAAGTGGTGCACGAAAGCAATCGAATATAGAAAAACAAATACAGATGTGCACTTACTAAGAAATGCAATGGCGCGTGCCAGCTGGTTGCTTCTAACAAAGCTCAACAGCGACTTTGCATTTACGGAACGGATTCTTGCTCTGTGCAAAAATGAAGTGAATACCAATTAATAATAAACAAATGACTTGCATACGTTTACTAAGAATATGGTCAACAGCGTCAGGGTTATGATTGCGCTAATGTAACAATGGTGGTGAAGCAGCAGAAGACAAATTGCAGCCTTAACTTGTGAATTTTGCCTATTTTTCCCTTTACATCATCGGTACTGCCCAAGTGGAATCAACTAGAAATACAAGTGGTAGAGACCATGCAACTTGGAACAGAAAGCACATTTCAACAACGATGAAATTTTTCTTTGAAAAAAATCAACAATTGTTATTTGTTAACACAAAACAACATAAGTATGGTTGACTTTAGCGGAATTCACAAGGAGAATGTCCTGTTTGCAGCAACAGCCATAACCACGTGCCAAGAGGAATTGTTAAATATTGCTTCCTGCATGAAGGTCTCCGTTCATATGATCTAGCAGCACTGCAGCAGAAATAGAGTGGAAAGCTCTACAGGCAGCGAAACGTCTTTAAAAACAACGATGGGCAAGTATATGATCGATTACAAAGATCTAATGCTGGCTACATAATATTAGCAAAGCTAAACTCAAGCCATGACATACCACGACTATAGACCTATGTAGTCATTGTAGTAACCCAGTGATTTAATTGTGTCTATCAAAATTCGTAATATGCCTTGTTTCCAGAGTTGCCTCGTTTTCATGTGAGCCGGTATTACGTTGGAGGGACTTGGGCAATATGATTCAATCAATGTTCAGCATCTGATGCGTCTTCTATGACTTGGCTATTCCATACTATTCTCGGCCGTTAGTGCACTCAACAAGTCATGTGGGTACCTCGGGTGACCTCTGAAAACACCTTATTGCCATGCAATAATTTAGCAACTACAGACCCAAGAGGCAATCCCTCTTGCGCATGGTAACTAGCAACACAGCCACAAACCACGCGTCTTCCAATTGATCCCTATGCAATGCGAGCCACACACAACGTATTAAGTTTATATTCACAATGCCTCATCATATGTGCAATAACAAGGATGTGGTTGATTTCACACCCATCCACACAATAAATTAGTTGAAATTGTAGCTTTTTCATTGCTTATCACTGCGACTGGTGTAAGGTTGTGGAAGGCACAGGTTCCGCAGCTTGGAAACCTTGCAATCGCTTGCTTACACCAGCTTTCTTTTGGTACGGCAACTTTCATCAACCAATCACTGGCGCCAAAACTCTCACTAAATGGTGATGAAGTTAACAAGCAAAGCATAACGGAATATGTTATATGATAGTAAAACGTCAATATACGACCAATTCTTGGCATGCAACAGAGAAAGAACCGCACCTGTCCGGTCTTATAGCATCTTTAAGTGCAACAAGTAGTCTTGAATAAGTTGGAATAACATCAAGGCATTCTAAAAAGCATGAAATGTAGGCTACAAGTGAGGACAAACAAAAAGACAATTTTACTTCATGAATACACTTAAACAATCAGTGAACAGGCCCGTG
This sequence comes from Calvadosia cruxmelitensis, assembly GCA_900245855.1. Taxonomy (NCBI): domain Eukaryota; kingdom Metazoa; phylum Cnidaria; class Staurozoa; order Stauromedusae; family Kishinouyeidae; genus Calvadosia; species Calvadosia cruxmelitensis. The sequence continues at coordinate 32,143 of OFHS01000082.1, read as the reverse complement.
AATTGCGACGATGATTTAAGGACTATAATGCTGCTACAGGGTTTGGTAGTTCGATGGGATGGTCACCGGCTAACGTCAGCATTTACCTCTGAGGTTAGAGGTTAGAATCCCTGAAATGGCAGCGACTTCAATTGCGAAAAAAATTATTCCAGGACACTCACGTGAAAGAGGTGCTTCTCGTGTGAAAGACAATTATATCTCAATCAATGATTATATCCCTAACACAATTTGAGCAAGTTGCCAACCACTGCCGCATTACCCAATAGGTAAAACAATCACGGCTTACAACCCTTCCTAAGGATCAGACCTTCTAAAAGTTTGAAATACACTACATCAAAGTTGCAAACATTTTGCAATGCCTGTTGGTCTGTAATGACGTGAGCTGGAACATCTTTCCGGGGCATATGCCCAAAATCCCTAAGATAAAGCCTCCAGGATAACCACTAGCAGCTTTTTGGACCTGAGACTAAAGCACTTTTCTCTCATCTGGCTCTGTTGTCAACAGCAAGCTGATAACTAGACAAAAAAGTTCATTTCCTACAGCCATTACCATCAACTGGTGGAAGTTTCCGCAAATCGTCAATAATAGTTGTCTGCAGCAACCTAAAAATTAAGGACATGCAAGCAATGAGACAAGAAAAAGCCAAAAGGAGAAAGAACCGAAACTACAACCATATCAAAACAGGTTAACAATGGAATACAAATGCAAATTAAAAAATAAATTAATTGAGATTTAATTGAAATTCAAACAGTGAAACAGCAAATTTCCAAGCAAGAAGTTGACTTTCAACCAAAGCACAACATCCCAAATTTTGGTGCATATTGTAAAACTGCTAATTCAAAACAAGGTGAACGATGTTCAACCGTCATACTAAAAGTCGAAACAACAATCAAAGCGAGCGCAAGCGCAGCTTTAGTTCAAGGAATTGAAACATGCCACAACCAAAATAGAATCTAATCGACAGGGAAAGCAGCATGTCCATAGAGAGGACTGGGTCACGCAAGACAACATCCTGATAACCTTCATCACAATTTTTGCATCAGCTGTGCAACATTTTCAATTATTCAATCCAACTTTTAAGCCCGGCCATAATTATCGCAAAAACTGGCGCGAATTGTGAGATGCAACTGTAGCAAATAGCTGCTTAGTCTGCCACATTCTTGCTTCCTGTTTGTTGGTGAGCAACAGTCTTTGCTTTCACGAGTTGAGCTATGCATGCAGAGTGACTGATCTTCACGATTTGCACCATTCACGATCACCTCTTGTCTATTGTTCTGTTATCTACAAATGGTCATTCACTCGGGGGTTTTTTTAGACAGTGTGGCTGGGTATTTCAGCACCATATCATCTACTCTTTCGTGCTGGATGCCACCATGGTGGCACACATGAACACTTTTTGCGAGTTCTGTCTTGTTGCATTTCTTCTGATATATTTTTGTGTTACTTTCCTTGCCGTGGCATATATGTCAGTCACGTAATCTTGCCTCATCAACAAACAACAGCTCAATATTGTGGTGCGGACACTACTCGCAGCAAGCACTAGCTGCCTGAAGAGCAAATTAATATGTGTGATGAGGCTGTCACGTCCAGTCCAGTATTATAATTGATTGGTTAGCTTCAGACTTTGTTAAACGGGGAGATAGCCACTAAACAGATGGTAAGCAACAAGTAGGAGTTTGAAAAAATAGTTAGCACCTCCGATTGTACCTCCATTTTGCATACATTTTATGGATTTGGTTTAAGTGCTCTGAGCTGTTTCATTGCTTCAAAGGCTTGCTGCAAGGGCTTGTTCCTATTATAGTAATGCTGAGGTCAACAGGATAAAAACCATTTGATCAAAACTATATTGAACCAATTTGAATCACTGTGAGAAGAGACACAGATAAATGTCAATCCAGCTCTCAAGAAGGACATGTTCCTTTGTTACATCCCGAGCCTTGACTATTTAAGTGAAGTTAGTAACTATTTAAAAGTAACTACTAATTAGTGTCATTCAATAATCAATTGCGAGTAAAGGGTAACGCTTACTCTTTCACTTGCAATTGCTCAGATGTAGAAGTTTTCTTCCTCGAAGACCAACGAACCCGAGCAGCTGGGTAAAAAGCGACAAACATAAATTGTGTTAATTTTGTGACAACAATTTCAATAGGGAGGTTTAGATCTGTGACAACGACATTTTGTGGTGAGTTTCATAATCTGTTACTTGAGTGAACTCAGTAGGTTGAAATCATTTTGAAACAAGGTAACCCAAACAAACGTAATACAGTGAAAGTGTCATTTTGGGGTTATGAAGAGTGGCCTTTATACACAGGTGACCGCTCTATAGAGGTGGCCACTAATACAGGTTTGACTGTATTCTCATGAGGTCTGTCTTAACGTTGGGTTAGCCACAATGTTCAATGTTACAGGTAATGACGTCAATACTTATACAAGTTAAATGATAGACAGATAAAAAAAAATTCTGCTGTGCATAGAAGAGTAATAGCAAGCATCACAAATTGAATACAGTGAACATGAAGAGTGGCCTTTATACACAGGTGGCTGCTCTATAGAGGTGGCCATTAATACAGGTTTGACTGGAGGGTGGACAACAGAATGGCACTCACATGGTTCATCTGGTTTTCGTTTGGTGTTGGGTTTGTTCGTAGGTACCACATCAGATGGTTCACCAACATCACATTCCAATGGCTCATTGACATCATTTGGCAAACTGGTTGGCTCTTTCTCATCATCCACTTTATTAAATACAAGTGCAGGAGAGTCAGGACTTGGACTAAGGCAAGGTGGATTTGAACTAGGTGGCGTTTCATTTGGTGTTGTTCTATCGTCATTTTGTAATGAAGTTATAGTGTTGATTTGTGGGGGAACTGAGGTTTTTCTTTCTGATGACAGGAGTCGGTGTTTAATTTTGCTAACAAGGGTCTTGGAATGGTTGATTATACAAATGTCATCTTCATCATCATCAGATATCGTAATGCAATCGCTTGATGGCTGAACGTGCTGTTCTGGGAAGAAGACAGAAACAAATTAAACATTATTTCACCGAAGAAGGAGTGACAGATACAATTAACTTCCAATGCCTATCAATTGAAGTCTTGAATTATGATACAGTATAACTTGGTTAATATCACCTCGGATAATATCACGTCTCGGTTATTGTATCGGAAAGTGTAATTCCATTTGCCAGTTCCTAAATTAAGCTTTTCTCTTATACTGCTCGGTTAATATCACCTCGTATATTGTCACATCTCGGTTATTATCACGGATTTTCAAAGGATTTTTATGTTCACACTAGCTCGCTTATTGTCACGTTTTCTGTGATTTGTCGCCTTGTTTGAATTTATAGGCGCCGCAATTGTTGTAAAAGGAAAAGTTGATGAAGTGTTTTTCATTGCGCTTGCCAAATCAAAGAAAATGAGTCTTGTGTTGCTAAAATCTCTACATAATAGCTCTGTTTGATGTTGATACAGAGTTTGCTGTCCCATGGTCCACTTTTGTTACTGTTTGAGCCGTTTCTGCAAAATTAGAGGTCTGAGTATGAGACTCGGTTATTTTCACGACTCAGATAATGTCATGTTTTACAATTTTCTCGAGGGTGTGATATTAACCGAGTTAGACTGTATTACATCCAAGAAAAATTTAGTTGGACTTAATGATGCTGCTAACGACAACAAAAATACAGAATTGCGCTATGCATTAGACGAATCAACTTTATCCAACAATGTGCAGTGAAGGTGTAGCACCTTGGACCACGGACCAGTTAGTAATAGACTTATTTCACAAGCTACCATTTTGGAAAAAGGCAAGTGCATTATGGGGAAGGTTGCTGTCTCTGATTTCGGAATGCGGAGAAAGTTGGCTTTGATATTGATGCCGATTTCTTCAAGCTGTGCTACTTTCCTCAAAAATTATAATTCCCTTCAATATTATGGGTCAGAAACCTAGTCTCTTCGCTACTTCAGGCAATCAACATGCCCCACAATGCCCTGGTCTGTCCCATAATGGTAGCTTGTGAATTGGGTTTATTACAGGATTGATAAATGTCCACCTCAGGCAGCATTAAATAAGAAATGTCTTACTTTTAACAGGTGAAAAAGACTTGGTGGCTCCAATTTTGCGATTTGATTCTCGATCAGAGAGATTGTCATGTTTGATGTTGGTTCTGGAATCGCTGCTGTTTCCTTTCGAGACAAAGAACATCTTTTTCCGTGCAGAAGCAACCTCTTCTGGGATTCTGCCTGTGAAAAGATTTTAATTAGAGTCCTCACCATCAGAAATAAAAAGATAGAATAAGGCTTTGGAATTCTTTACAAGGAGACTGCTGTATAAAAAGCTATACTATATAACACTATGAATCCAAAACCATGTGAAAATCATGTGAAAACCATGTGAAATGGGAAGCACCATGCGAAAAACCATGTGAAATTTCAAACACCATGTGAAAAGCCATGTGAAAAACGTGTGAATTAGAAAACAGTGTGAAAAACCATGTCAAACCATGATCTTCACATGGATTTCACATGGTATCAGTTCATAGTGTAATGTGTATATCACAACCCATTCTGATTGCAATTTACTCACCATTTGCTGCCAAGACATCACTTGAACTCTTCAACGGACTGCATGACATGCGGCCTTGTCTTTTCCGGGCAGTTTGATCCTTGGAAGTACTTGGTTCACAATACATGGGATACTTTCCATTTGGGGACCAAGGCAAACACATTTGTTTACTACCACCAGAAGTAGCAGGCCCTTCTTTTTGTTTCCGTAATGTATTAAGAACATCATTCTTTGCTTGTTCTAAGGCGACAGATAAATTCTTTAAAAGATGCTTTTGTTCTTTGTTACAATTACCTTGTTTTAAAGACAACCTACAACTGTTATCATTCTGGCTCGATTTTTTCCGTTTGGAAGTGTTCTGCTTGGCATTCGGAGTTGATTGAATACCGTTTGATCTAGGAGATGACAGTAGAGGGCGTTTGGCTGTACCACTATAACGGGGTACAACAGGTAAAGGCACTGTTTCAATTGCGGGTAAGGCAACTGAAGACACGATGGGAGGCAGCTTTGGAGCAATCTCCCGATTGGTCTTTGGGTAAATAAGTTGGCATCCTTGAACTAAGGAAGAAAACAGGTACCATCTTAATAAGGACACAAACAAATATTGTTTGTAAAAACTAGCAACTTCAATACGATACAAATAGTCTTGAGGATTAGTTGTTACATTCTATTTACTGTATCACATCCGCCAATTGATATTATAATGCCAAAGGAAGGACAAACATTGTCAAACATTGTACTTCCATCTAAAACAAAACAAAAACCCTCTCAAAATTCAACTAAAATATTTTTACCTGGACAATAATTTTTACCAACCTCCAACAGCAAAAGAACTAGAGCTGGGTCCGATGCATCGATTAATCGATTGTTTTTTGGCAATCAATTGTCCTGTTCAACCATTGTTTCATCGATATCACTAAAGATGTGCTTCTATTGATGCCCTTCAAGGGACTAGACATCATCCTTCACTTTACAATTACCCTTCTCGCTCATTAAAGAGCAGACAAAAGTGCATAAAACAAAGAGATCACCGAACCAAAAGATAATTGCCATGACTTTACAAAGGCAAACTACGACAATAAGACAAGGAACAAAAGGCCTATGTATGGTCCGATTAATCGATAATTTATCGATTATTTGGGTCGATTAATCGATAGTTTAAAATCCACAATTGACCCAGCTCTAAAAAGAACTTATCTATAGTGGCAAGTTTGGATGGTTTTAATCCTGACCCATAAAAGATAGATGCTCTTGCTGACGACTCACGGACTAGTATCGAAAAATTATAATGATCAACTAGTGGTGAGGAACATTGAAAACTGGAAGACAGATGCTGCAGATCTATGAACAAACAGGCCTTTCATAACGCCACATGTGACTGAAAGGTAGACATGAATTGATTAAATTGTACCGTATAATGCAGCCGAAACAAAAGATCAACTAAATATATTTCTCATAATTTGATTTGATTTGATTTCTAATAATGATAATAGTACTTATTGACTTAATATTACACAAGAGTAAATGTTTTGTTTTCCCTTTGGTTTGCATTTAGTCCTTTCAATTTGTCAAAAGAACTAAGTAGAATAGAATTCAGATAAAGTTCCAAAGAATTTCCTTCCATAATCACAAAATGTGAAGAAAAAGAAAGAAAAAAGAACTAAAGCCCAAGGGGGATTGGAACCCATCTTATTTATGCGTTTGACTCCAACACTCTAACCACTCGGCCACCAGACGTTACATAGAACGTGAACTTTCAGCTACTTATTTGTAAATATTAACAGAAGTATGGGGCTTTCCACTGCCATGAAAATAGGCTGGTTTTGCAAGGTTACAAGTCGAAATCCCAAAGTAAATTACACATGGTAAAGAGCAATGGCTACTTATTTAAATGAACATCAATTCAGTACTTGCGCTACACATGCGAGCCCGAAACATTACTTGACGTAGACAGCTTGAACAGCAAAGTTTGCAAGTCGAAGCACACGCGGAAGATGGACGTTGCTCGGTGACAAATAATTCAGTCAAAACGAAAGCACAAAACTGGAAATACAGTAATGGTTGTGTGCTGCAGGCCAAGATCTGTCTAATGATGTAAATATTGTGAGCAATCGCCAATGGCTAGCCACCTGGAAGCCCGTCAAACGTGTGACGCAGTAATGAGTGAACGTGTAAGAAAGCCACGTTGACATTTCAAAAAGGCTTCTAACAAAAGCGGGCTTTCACAAATTCCAGATAAAACTTCACAGCCTTACTGAGATTTCTTCAACAAAATGGAGTTCAATTTGCAACACCGACGTTTATTGAACAACACTTCTGAAACGCCACTTCGATAGCAAGGCAGTATGTTATCAGGAATGTTTACACGACAAGATTAGAAAACAAACAAAAAATCAACGATTTTCCCCCACAAACTCTCGGATTGCCATAGTAACCGTTAGTCAAAAATTGACTCACCTGCAGCTGGCGTCAGAGCAACATCAGTCCCATGAATCGCTTCCATTCTCACCAAATCAATCGCCTGCATTGATATGCTTTGTACTGCACCATTTTGAATCAGATTAATGCCATTTGCCGCAGCTTCAGAGTTTGAAGGATAGACGGGGTACAGGGCAAGCTGTGCATAACTTCCTTGAGAGGCTACAACATTGTGTTCTTGAACTAAACCAAACCAAATCAAAACAATAATGAATTAGGACTACATATACAAACCTCAATATATGTTGCAAAACATTTTAAAAAGTATATTTAAAAAACTGCATGAAATGTAATGTATACACAGTTGTCATAAATTTAGTTTTGAATTCTATACCTCACCCTCGTCACTCTGTAAAACGTACCTGTGCAGATAACTCTGGAGGACATCTGGTCCTCTTCAGTAGAATAAGAGTATGAATAAAATATATAATGATGATGATGATATTAAAAAGGAAACAGAAACAAATGCTAAAACATTAAAGATAGAAGCTCTCGCTGACGACTCACTGATTAGTATTGAAAAATTATAATGATCAATTAGTGATGCCGAACATTGGAAACTAGAAGACAGAAGGATCTATAAACAAAAAGGCCTTTCATAACGCCACAGGTGACTGAAAGGTAGACGTGAATTGATTAAATCGTACAGGTTACAGCCATTGAAAGCAAGATCAAATAAATACATTTCTGATAATTTGATTTGATTTGGTTTCTAATAATGATAATAGCACTTATTCACGTAATATTAATTCAATAATTAAAATTGATGAAATATCTATGTATCTATATTTCAGAAAAGTCTGTCTGTATGTTTGTTTGTCTGTGTGATCACAACCCGGCACCTACCACTCATTAGCAAGTACAGATTTTCTGTCGTTTGGGAAACAACACGGCTCTGGTTGTGCACGGTTTTCAAAACACACCGCGCAGCTCCAACGCTCAAACCAGGTCAAAGTTCAACAATGCAAATTGCTGCAGAATCTAACGGAGCTGTTTTGTAAAAAGGTCGCCTTGAAGCCGAGCTATCTTTTCTACAAGTTTGATGAAAGTATCGCTGTGGGATGGGCACCTTAAATTTTCTGTGCTTGCCTTGAAAGCTGTTGTGTTCGAATGACTCGAAAGGATTGATTTCAGTCTCTTGGGACCCGAAGCTGAGCTGAGAAACAATAGGCAGCATTCAATACTGCTGCTTTATGGGCTAAAACTGAGAACTGTGATTTGTATAGGACTAATTTAACATCCATCGAAATGCGAAGCAACGGCGCTGGACGCAGGTGCGTTAGCAGCGCAGACCAGCTAGTAAATAAATAAATCTGAATAATATTGACAATAAAAATACTATACTATACTACTACAGAATATTAACATTATTATAAATAATTATATGATAATAACTATTTGAATATTACATTACATTCATATCATGATATATTACATTATTATATTACAGTATCATAGCGTTATTTAAATTCTAATTAACAAATCAAACTAAAGAAATAAAGACGGCCCACTCTGCAATTTACCCATACATGATTTTATTACTGTACATTACATTTATTACTGTTTCGTTTTCTCTTTTGTTTGCATTTAGTCCTTTCAATTTGTCAAAAGAACTAAGTAGAATAGAATTCAGATAAGGGAAATGTGAAAAAAAAGGAATGCGACATAAGAAATAAAGCCCAGGTGGGATTCGAACCCACCTTATTTACGCATGTGACTCCAACACTATAACCACTCAGCCACTCGTCATTACACAGTAATGTGAAATTACAGCTATTTATTTGCAAATTATAACAGAAGTGTGAGACATTCTGCTGCGCTGAAAATAGGCTGATTTTGCAACATTACAAGTCGAAATTCCAAAGTAAATTACACATGGTAAAGTGAGATGGCCGCGGATTCAAATGAACATCAATTCAGCACTTGTGCTACAGTAACGAGCCCAAAACATTAGTAGACGCGGACGACTATTGTTCGAACAGCGGAGTTCGCACGTCGAAGCACACACGGAAAGTGGATGTTGCTCTGTGTCAACTAACTCGGTCAAAACGATAGCACAGAACTGAAAATACATATGGTTATGTTCTGCAGGCCAAGATCTGTCAAATGATGTAAATATTGTGAGCCAATCGCCAATCCCGTCAGCAGTGTTGTAAGTACTCATTACAAAAGTAATTAATTACTAATTACAAGTTACTTTTTGAGTAATTTTACAGTAATTAATTACTTTTCCTGAAAAAGTAATTTGTAATGTAATTAATTACTTTTTGGAGTAATGAGTACTTTTCCGGCATGGGTAATTTTCAAAATTAACTTTTGTTAGAAAAGACGAAAGCATTATTACAAGTAAGCATAAAGCAATTATTCAGCCGTGGCAGATTGATTATGTGACCATACAGAAATCGAAAACGACCAGTTTTCTAGCATCAACACTTGTGTGTTTAAAAAACTTTTTATTAAAAACCATTAAAGGTGTCGATTGGTATTGCTTGTCTCTGTGTAATTGCTGTCTGTATCTGTGCTACTGTTGTACCTTTCTCCCAAGAAAAGTAACGTCAAAGTAATTAGTAATTAATTACTTTCCAGGCAAAGCAATTTGTACTTGTAATTAATTACTTTCCACAAGAAAGTAATTTTTAATCTAATCAATTACTTTTTTGGGAAAGTAATTAGTAGTGTAATTAATTACTTTTCTACTGTAATTCTCACAACACTGCCCGTCAGGCATGTGACGCAGTAATGAGTGAATGTGTAAGAAAGCCACGTTGACATTTAAAACGCTTCTAACAAAGCGGGCTTTCACAAATTCCAAATAAAAACTTCATAGCCTTGCTGAGATTTCTTTAACAAAATGGAGTTCAATTTGTAACATCGACGTTAATTGAACAACACTTCCGCAACGCCACTTTGCTCGCAAAGCAGTATGTTATCAGGAATGTTTACGCGACAAGATTAGAAAAACAAGCAAACAAAAAATCAACGATTTTCCCTCACAGCATAGACTCTCAGGTTACCATAGTAACCGTGAGTCAAAAACACCATCAAGAAACAAATGCTAAATAGATAATGTTTACTTTATGATGTTTAATAGAATTGCAAAGTAAAATTGATTTTAGATAGCAGTATGTTTTGGCACATTTTAATTTTTTACCCCATTTATTTGTGAGACCTTCAGATGAATTGCATTACAAGTGCTGTTCAGCAATTTGTTGTAAATGGTGCTATAAAGGTAAATAAATTATCTATACATCTATATCTCACAAACGTCTGTCTGTTTGTATGTATGTATGTATGTATGTTCAAATCCGGGCACCTGTCACTCATGCGCAAGTACGAAATTCTCGACTTTTGGGAAACAACACGGCGCTGGTTGTGCACGGTTTTCAAAACACACGGCACAGCGCCAACGCTCAGACCAGGCCAAAGTTGATTAGTTGAACAATGCAAATTGGTGCAGAATCTAACGGAGCCGTTTCTGAAATGGAAACCTTGAAACCGAGCTATGTTTTCTACAAGTTTGACGAAATCTGTCGAAGTAATCGCTGTGGTATGGGCACCTTGAGTTTATGTGCTTGCTTTTGCAAACCGTTGCGCTCGAATGGTTCGAAAGGATCGATTTCAGGCTCTTGGGAGCCGTAGCTCAGCTGTGAAACAATGCTCAGCATTCGAAGCTGGCTGAAGTTGCGGAGAACTGTGATATGTATTGGACTAATTAATATGCAGCGAAATGCGGAGCAACGGTGCTGGACGCAGCTGCGTTAGCAGCCCGGACCAGCTAGTCTATATCTATATTTCACAAACGTCTGTTTGTTTGTTTGTATGTATGTATGTATGTATGTCTGTTCAAAACCAGGCAATGGCAGTTTGTTCGAATCTCGAAGCACGACTTCGGGCAACACGACGTTCTTTTAAATACCTGTTGTGCATAAACGAATAATCTGAGCAGTCGAAGGGAGACTCCCTTTGTTCTCAGACAACGCTCCGCCAGGGCCGCATTATCCACTAGGCACATTAAGCACATGCTTTAGGCCCTCAGTTTTGAACGGCCCTAAAAAAATTGTCCTAATTTTTCTTTCATCGATTAGCTTGCAAATGCAAAAGTAGAAAAATCACTGCATCGTAATTTACGTGAATATATTAACATGCTAACCATGCTAGTCATAACAACTGTAAACTATTAAACTGCAATGTCAATTAGGTAGGGCATCGCATTTCCTGGAAATTGACGTCCCGGTTTCAGGTTTCCTGAACCGAAAAACTGGGATTCGAACGGATCCGGATTTTATTTCAAAGGTTTTTTTTTCAATCAAAGCGAACAAGTGCACTTTAATTTTTGCTGCTCAGTCCATCTCAAGTTCGCAACCCTAATCAAAAGTAGTCAACAAACAGAAATAACTAAGCCTATACAGCTCTTCCAAATAAGAGAAAGCAACTTTGGCAATGGTAACAAGCAAGTCAAGTCGACATTTGAGTGCATGTGAGAATCGCAAATGTTATCACAACAGAGCCAGACTATGACACAGTGGCCAAGAATGATAGTAAACTAGTACAGCGGTTCTTTTCTGACTTTTATTTCAGAATCTCCAAAAGCAGCAGTGTATATTTGAAGCTATTTCCCTCATTGCTTTCGCTCTACGCAGCGCCAAAAAGCACGTATTTGACTATTTCACGCCAAGATGCTCACATGAATTTCCCATCAAAAGATAATGGTGTGCCTTTTACACCTAGAACAATTGCTGGCTCAAGTGACAAATAGGTATTGAATTTCAAAAGCCGAAAAACAATGTAAACAAGCAGTCGCGCCTTGGAGATTGCTGCAGTTTCTTCAAGATTTGCAACATTCTCGACCTGCAACCAGGACCTGTTGGAGAGGCAATTCCAGGAACACTTTCTCGGAGGATTTTCGTATTTTCTGAGATGCCCTTCTGAAGAATTTGCAAACAGAAAACGGGAACATTTCCCAAAATGTTGGTCCTGGGACCCTATCATCTCTTTGAGCCTGAGCTAAGATCTATGTTCGGTGTGATTTTATGCGGATTTTTTTAAAGGTAGTGGATATCATCGTTTATTTAACTATATACCATCCAAACACAGTTGTTTTAAGCCAGGGATGTGCAATAAAAATTAATGATAGGGCAGAAACAGTTGAATAGGTCTCACACGTCACATATATGATTGAGATGAAACATTTTGACAAAGAAAAATAGGACCCTCAGCAAAAAGTGCTTAAGGCCCCATTCGATCTTAATGCGGCCCTGCGCTCCGCCCTCAACAGCAGAGACCATTTGCATGTGCGAGGTGCGGTGCTCAACCGGACAAGGCAAGAGAAGTTCTCTTCACGACAGTCAGTCGCCAAAGCATGGGCAGATAATTTGTTTAAAAAAACACAATTTGCTGTAAGTGTAGCAATCATAAAATACTTTGCGATCTCACAACAAAATGTGCTTTCGGAAAGTTTGTTGCGAAAAAATGTCACAGACAGACGGATTGTAGTCCTTGCTTTCAAAAGGAATTTAAAAGTAATTTGTAACAATTACTTTTGAAACCAGTGTAATTTGTACTTGTAATCTGTTATATTTTTCCACAAGTAACTTGTAACTGTAACCCGCTACTTTTTATGGCTGTAACTTGTAATTGTAGTTCGTTACAGATAAAAACCTACAGCACAAGCAACGGTAATGTTTTGGAGATATCCTCTCCCTCTTTTCTTCGTATACAAATTCATCCACAGACTACGGTTAATTACATCACAGCAATCAACAGAAGAAAAATCACACAACAGTCTTACTAGTGAACATACTACAATAACACTCTAAACTAAAACCGTGTGAAATCCATGTGCAAATCATGTGCAAACCTTGTAAAAACCATGTGAAAAGGACAATATATTCATGGCTTTTCGTTCTTGTTTTCAAATTCACATGGTTTTTCACATGTTTTGTAACGGTGTTTGTTATTTCACATGGTGTTTTGGATTGTTATTCCTATTTCACCTTGGTTTTTACATGTTTTGGATTCATAATGTACAGTGAGGCGGACAAGTAACAGCTTTTCCTGTGATAAACCAACCTGAGTAACACTTTGACAAGCTGCTGCACGAATAGCTTGACAATGCAGCATCGTCATCAAATTCTGTGTCTGTAGATTCACTTTCAGACGAATTCATCATGAAAACATCAACATCTGCAAGTCAAAATGTATCTTGTATGGTCATTGTAAACCAGAGCAGTGTGAAACCAAGTGGAAATCTTGTGAAAAACTGTGTGAAAACCATGTGAAATATGCCCTTTTCAAATGGTTTTTGTCCTGTCTTCTAATTCACATGGTTTTTCACATTGTGTTTGCTATTTCACATGGTTTAACAGAAACGGCATCCCATTTTACGTGGTTTTCAAATTTTGGATTCATAGTGGGTGGTTTTCGAAACTGCTAGGACTCAATGAAGACAGCAGACATAGTGCAGCTAAGCAAAGTGTAATATTTAAGGATAAAGATAGCTCGTTTTTATGCCGGTGGGCAAGCGATATGTTTGCTGGATACTAATGTACAATGGTCTGTGAAAACGAACAACAGAATGACATCACAAATTCATGATATGAATGAATTCAAAAATGAATGTGAGTGTTCCTTTGCATGTTGTTGATATTGATAGCTGTAGCTCTCTGTGAACATTTGAGCTTTTTCATGCAGACCCAGATTCTCGACAACAATTAGCATTACTGTGACAATTAGCTAAACCAACGTGATAAACACTTTCAAATTTCTTCATGAATAGCATGACACTGGAGCATTGTCTTCAGATGCAACGTCTGTTGACTTGCTGAATGAATGAATGAATGAATGAATGTCAATTTATTTAACGAGGGTAGCCCAATAAGCCAATGGCTTGTCTCCCTTGGGGCCCTCGACAATTAAAACCACAGGTGGCAATGAATATATGTGTTGGCTGGCCCGGGAGTCGAACCCGGTACGCCTGACTGGCAGCCACACGTACTAGCATCTAGACCACACCGCCACACAAAATCAAATGAATTCTTGTCAACATTGCCCAATCCAAAAATTGAAAGTCAAAATGTCCATCTTCTGTAGTGGTTGTGGAAACTTTCACAAACCAATCAAGAAAGTCGCCACATGTTCAGCTCACAAAAGAGTAGTATAAATTATTGTGCATTAGTCGTGCCCAAGGGCAAGCAATATGTTTACTAGCTTGGAGACACTTCTGATATTGTGACTCTGGACAACTGAATAGGAGGATGGCAATACGACATGCTACCGAAATTAGAAACCGATCCTCTTCCAATCTGATACTATTTACAAATTTGATGGACTTGCAGCTCATCATTCAACATGTCAAAGGACAATCGAAATAGCCAAAAGAGTGGAGAATGAACAAACTACTAGGAAACTATGGGATCAATCTACTGTGCAGTAGGGCTTCGAATTGGCAGGAAAATCCATTCTTGGTTTCCCGAAACTGATTCCCGGGACCCGAACGAGTCCCGCTTTTTTGTTTTCCATTGTTTTTGCACAGTATACAAAGCTTCAGACTTCTGTTCGCAAAAAAAAATCAGAACTACTGTATATCTGAGGGAAAATTATCAGCATGACACAGCGCTGAAATTCACTTTTCGTTGACGAAGAGCTTCCACACGTAGGGCAGCAGATACAACTGAAACTTTCCAGAAATGTAGAGCAACTGTATTTAACCGTAGGATATGTCGGCACCATTCTATTGAAAGAAACCCCGAGCTACCGGTAATCATCATAGCTAGTGCAAAGTTGACAGTCGGTCCTCAAATGTAGTTGAGCAACGGGAAAATTTCCTACAACAGATCTAGCAGTTTGCATATCACAGCCGAAGGTTGAAGCAACAGAAGTCCCTCGTTCTAAATTAAAGCTGGCCAACAACTGCGCTGGTAAACAGGAGACCACATTTTACAGAGCAGAACCAACAGTCGGCACTCAGCCGTGCCGAGTTATAATGTCTTGACTCGAGGCAACAGACGTCCTTGTGGAATCCGAGCTCGCTGGCGCACAGCGTTAAGAAGAAAATTTTCAAAGCAGAACAAACCGTTTGTGTTTCAGTGCGTGGTTTTACGATATGAAGAATTGATTCTACAAATATTTCCTGTGTTGTCTACAGAGCGAAGCTTGTGAACGCAAGCAAGAATTAGAGATTCCCAGAACAGCAATGAAAAATTCGTTTGTTGACTTCTGTGAAGCGACGGTCGTCTCCAGTGATAAACTCGCTCCAAGAGAGGCAAATGTTTCAGTGAACAAATTTAGCAGGGGTGCAGATGATGGCATCACGAATTTGGCCATCAGGAATCGGCTGTGTCGTGTTGCTACTTCTAGTTTCGTGACTATCGGCGAGGAGCAAGCATCTGTCGTCTCGCCATGTTGAAATTAGAGTCAAGTTCCGCATTGGTGACTTCAACGCGCTCCACTGTGTAAAACAACAGAAATCTGATGAATGTGTCAACTTCGGTCATGGCGTGCGAGCGAGAGCGGCCGCAAGGGGACGGGCTGCAAGAAAGCTCAAAATTTGTGCACTTTTCATATGGGACCAACAACCTGATTGGCTAGAATATTGAAGACTATTGTTTCCTCTTCAAAATGAGACTAGAGCTGCCGCTGTACGATAAGCACAGCCGAAGTTACGAGCGGTTGTTCTCGTTCGACCACCACTGGTTGGCTGGCAGACAGTGGGGGAAAAATTTCAGACAACTGGTGGTCGTTGGCACGCAAAAGGTTAACACTGCCTGGCAAAACTTCAAAAACATAACGTGGATTGACCTGGAGGGGCCTGCCATGAATTTATTCGTGCAGAATTAGCGTTTTGCTGAATTACAAAACACTGAAGCAAAATCCAGGACAAGTGACCCTTTAAGGTCTAGTTTCTAGCAGAAGATATCCATGTGCTGGACATACCAATTACATCTCAAATGGATTGAATGAGTTACTAAACTCTCGTTTAGTCGTTTAGCCCAAGGTTGCCTACTCCGTTCTGGTGAGGTCAATCGTAAAATGAGATCGCATGTCCCAATGCACTGGTGCATGCTAATGAGAGAGTGCGTCTATTTTGAAAAATACATTCCATGATTACCTGTTATTGTTATTTCATTTGGCATTCTATTTTATTGCTTCAATCGAACGTCGTTCTTTGTCTCGTCTGTCTCTGTTATGTTAGTCAAAACGTTAAAGGGGGCGTGACCAGTACAAAAGGGGCGTGGCAGAGTATAAAAAATCACGAATCGCTTTTTGAAAGTTATTTCGAACTCTGCAATGCGAGTAAATTCTCCACGAAAAGAATCAGAGTGTAGACTATTCGGTAAATCAATGTTCCTAAATAACTCCAGTCAAAGTAACCTGCTAAAATTTACAGTGGCTGGCCATCACGAAGGCTGATGAGACAACGTAGTGAATGTTGCTGAAACAAAAAGTAGGACCAGTCGGTGGTGACTTGTACTACACAAATTGTTGCCAACACGGCAAATTAATTTCAAGTTTAAGAAATCTTCGAAAGTTGAGACTGGTTGAACGATGACGAAGGCTGATGAGTCAGGCGTTCAAGTTGTATTGAAACAAGCAGCAGACCACGCAGCAGACTGAACAGGCATTACAACACTCCGGTCTAACCTCGCAAGGCCAACAGAAATTAGACAAAACAAACTTCTGTCCAAAGCCTGAGTTCAAAAGATTCGTTTTAGGCAAAAACAGACATCCAAATCTTGTGTACAGCAGTGCCACAAAAAATCGAAAGCAAGGCAACGAGACGAATGAGACGGTGCTGAACGATGAATGTGTTAAGTGATTCATTGATTCAAGATCACACCTTTTCGTAAAGCGGTCTATTGTTGCGAGACAATAGAAATCTGACACCAAAACACACGCTTTGCAAACAAAGTTCAACTGCAAAGGTGATCAACATCATGACCAGCGTTACGATTCCACAAACATTTTTAACAGCACCGTAGTAAACAAATGGTGGGAAACTTAGAAACTCATCAATTGATCATGAAGCTTTACAGAATCTGCAAAAAGCAAGAAAGTGTAAACAAATTCCGGGAGCGAAACGGGAAAATCCATTCTCGGTTCCCGGAAGAAAATGTTGGGTTCCGGTTTCCTGGGTCTCGATTTGGAGCCCTACTGTGCAGTCAAATTTGCAAACAATTGTTAACTGATCAATAACTACAGATGTCACCCATTTAAAAAAAAACATAGTAGCTCTAAGGTCACAGCAGCTCATTGTGAGCCACCTGAACTGAGAGAGAGAGAGAGAGAGAGCTCTAAGGAGGAGACTCACACTGAAAACTACATCCGGGCAGTTATTGGAACTGTGATCAAGAACAGAGCGCCAAACGTCAGCAGTTGTGTCTGTGTGAGGAGAATGGTTTGTCTTTCCTGGTGAGCAGCGGCACCGTCTCCCCTTTTGTCCACGGGGAATGTTGCATAGATAACGGTGATCGACCAGTCAATCTTGCCATAGCGCTTGAAGTTTTATCGAAATCTGATAGGGTGGTCAATCTTGTGCAATTTGGCATGGAATAGTCCACATAATTGACTGAACTTGTCCCACTTATGATTCATGGGATTTTCCTGTTCTCCCGGATTCATTCCCCAGCATTTGAAACAAGGAAGCATTCAATTTCAAAGCATGTTGTAAAGAACAAAAGTTAACTACAGTGACTAGCGATAAAACAGCCAGAAAAAACAGATTTGAAAATGTGCATTTTTGTGGCATAGAAAGTTTGCCAGATGGCCTCTTGTTCTTGACGTTGATGTGATTATGAGGTAAGGCCTGAACAAATCACCGGTTCACTTATCAGAGTTACAACAATTGTGTGGACAGAAAATGTTTTTGGTTCACAATGCATTCATGCAACAGAGCAGAATTCCTGGAATCTGTGCGACTGCGAAAATGACTGTCCAGGTTGGTGCAGTACAGATTTCTGCTGTTTGCACGTCCTCTACTGTTCTTGTCGCATCGTCAAAGTATAAAGTCATCATGTGCAAGTCCGTGGTTTTCATTTGTCAGTGTGTTCGTCATGATTGGTCTCTGT
>OFHS01000081.1:16994-67297 GCA_900245855.1 Calvadosia cruxmelitensis | reverse complement strand
GTAAGCAACTTTGCGGGCCAAGTCGACATTTGAGCGGCTGTGTGAATCCCAAATAATGTTATCACAACACTGCCAGACTCTGAAAAAGTGGCCAATCTTTGTAAACTAATGGAGTGGTTATATTTTCCAATTCTACTTCAGAATTTCCAAAAGCAGCAGTGTTATTTGAAGCAATTTCTCTCCTTGCTTCACTCTACGGAGCGCGATGAGCACGTGTTTTGACCATTTTCACGCACAGCCGCTCACATGAATTTGCCATCAAAAGATAATGGGCGTGACCTTTACACTTAGAACAATAGCTGGTTCGAATGACGAATAGGTGTTGAATTACAAAAGCGGTAAACAAAGTGTCGCGTGGCGGAGATTTCTGCCGCTTCTTCAAGATATTCAACTTCTCAAATTGGAACCAAGACCTGTTGGAAACGCAATTCCATAAACTATTTCTCGGGGAATTTTTTATATTTTTCAGACAATTCTTTTTGAAGAATTTGCACGCAAAAAAACAGAAAACGGGAATATTTCCCGAAATGTTTGTCCCGGGACCCGGAATAATTATCGAGTCCCGGTATCCCGGGACCCGTTGCGATGCCCTACTTCATAACCCAAAATGACACTTTCCATAGAAATCAACCTCCACCTGGACAGAAAGGCCACCTGTCTATAAAGGACGGTCATTTTCCTCAGGTCCCAAAGGTGACAATTAGCCACACCTGTGGTCCACTATAATCACGGCTATCCAATATTCACCCAACTTTTGTGCTTCGTGGATCCTCACTATTAATATTGCCTTTTCAATGACAGTTTGCAATGTTCAAATGTGCAGCGTTCATATTGTGCAAAGTGTAATCGCCTCTAGATTGCTGTCAACAATCTGCTTCACTTTGTTGAGCGTGAGTAGGCCTACAGTATAAGCAAATATTTTCTGACATTTCACGTTACAATTTTTAGGAGAACCATACATTTCAAGCTATTTTCTATTCAAGATTTGCCTCCATAGGTGCAGTGCTATTGTAAGGTATGCGAGGTTAGGCGTGTTGTAGGCATTGATCAAAGAACAAGCGAGTTTATGATAAAGTTGAATATATAATTGTGGCCGATACGATGGAGGGTAACAAGCTCGTCCAATGGCTCAAGATTACAGATTGCAAGAGAATGATGTTACAAAATACAAGACATTTATAGCGACTGACGGAGGGTGCTGATTTGCCGTCTGAGTGCTGGCGTAAAATGAGACCGCCATACAATAGGCTCTCTTAACTCTTCAGATAACCTGACCATCATGGTTGATTTTCAATTCAGAAACTGGGCAAACACATGAGCCGTTCGATCGCGAGTTCCTGAAGAATGAGTTAGGACTTGTCGAGTCAACAACAAGTGAACAACTGTAAGTAATCAAGTAGGCTGACTTTGAAGGTCACAATAACGTAATGGGCTTGTCTGATAAGACAGATATGTATTGCTTGCTTAGACTAGCCATCAACAGTGCAGAGCTACAAAGTAGCGTGTATAAAAGAACGGAAACACATTATAGCTGCCCAATTGCCTTCCTAGTAGACCTCACCTTTTTCTTAATTGATTACTATTTTGTACAGAATAGGTCTTGTAGCTAGTAGCATTTGACATTGAGTAATGATAGCTAGTTTCCATTCAAATAAGGATGTTTCTATCTTCATAATATTTCTCACACCTTTTAAGACATTCGGCAGCTGCCATCGCTGAATTTTGACATGCCGGTATTTTTATTTGCCTGTAAAATTGTCTTTCATTAGAAGACTTGAAATAGGATTTGTGCTGTGCATTGCTCAACCAACTACAGAAATACAGAAATTTCTCTCTCTCTCTCTCCAAATTTGTTACATATTTTTGCTAAATTCAATTTTTTCTCTATTGTTTTCCACAATTTAGTTATTCTTACTTCCTTGTTCTGTTATCAATAAGTGATATGTTTGTGTCTCATTGTTCACTGATATCAAAAAAAGATCTACTGTGTTTCTGTCTTAGGCCTCTGTTGTATGGAATAGTTTCAAACCTACAAGACAGGAAGTTTGTTAAAGATCAAAGAACGACGAAAGGAAGACGAGATTTAACCTCAAAAGATGGTTAGTGGTGATTTGTTCATACTTTGTTCATACCTGTTGCGTTATCAGTGGAGCCTCGGATGACTTGTTCACAAAGCTCTATCAGTTTACTCCTAGGAGAATGCTCAGAGCTCATCCAATCAGTCGGGTTTTAAGCAGGCAAACAAACACACAGTGAAACCTGTCTATAACGGTCACCTCTGGGACCTGAGAAAAATGGCCTTTTTAATCAGGTGGCCTTTCTGTCCAGGTTGATTTCTATAGAAAGTATCATTTTGGGGTTATGAAGAGTGGCCTTTACACACATGTGGCTGCTCTATAGAGGTGGCCGCTAATACAGGTTTAACTGTACATGCAAACAGACAGGCATTTGTAAAATCTATAGATAGATAATAATAATCACAAATAGCACGAACGACGGAACGCAAGGAAGCCTGACCTCAACATGTAGCTCTGCAAACTCCAAGCTCTGCAAAATTCCAGAGTGTCATTGTCCGCAAAACTGTAAGTAAAAAACTTGTTGCATATGTCGTCAATCCTGTTTTTTTTAAAAATTTGATATTACGGTTTGTTTAGATCATAAAGAGGAGGGACACGGCAGGAGCCAATCGGGAATAATATTCCACAAACACCGATGACAACGGAGGAATTGAAAGTGGACGACAGACTGACAAATGAACATATGAAGAAGTATTTATTTCTACCAGGGAGCCATTCCTTCCACATGTGTGGATCTCCTTTCATACAGTGTCATTGAATTGACATCGTCTAGATGAAGTTTGACCTGTCATGTAATTAATTTAATGCAGAAGTGAGATTTTACATCTGTGCATTGAATAGTCAATGCAATAATGCAATGACGTAAAATGCAGAACTGAAAAGGGAAGACTTGTGCGTATTATACCTGGACAATCTACAGTGCCTGTTATTCTTGGTTTTCTATTATGATAAATCTACATTCAAACCTGTCTTAATCAACCACCTGAGGGATTGATGAAAAGTGGTCTCTTAAGACAGGTAAATTGTATTATTTGATCCTTTCAGGGACAGTGGTCTCTTAACACAGGTGGTTGCTTAAGACAGGTAAATTGTATTATTTAAACCTTCAAGGGACAGTGGTCTCTTAAAACAGGTGGATGTTGAAAGAAATTGGACTATATCTTTTTATTTTCCGTTTCATTCTTCTTGAAGTAAGCATGTCATTCAATAACACACTGCTGAATGGGGCATTTTTGTGGTTCTAAAAACGACCATTACGGACAACAGAACGACTTAATGGATTTATCTGACTTGTGAAGCATGTTGGGTTTAAAAAATTCTGAAATTGCAGTAGGTGGACACACAGTGAACATGAGCATTAGAGCAGCAAAATGCTTTTTTCAAAAGGCTAGGATGTACTCTGAGTAAATGAGGTTTTTCACTAAGTTTAATGTCCATACATTTGACTGCACATTATTTTGGAACCTATTTCCATGGATCACCGTCATAAGCTGTGACTGAGTTCATGGATTAAAAGTAGTTCTGCAGAAGGAGTCCACAGCGAAGAGTGGCAACTCCTGTCATAGACGCCTTTGGTCCCAGATAAATGATGCAATTACAGTGGAACCTGTCTTTAATGGCCACCTTTAGGACCCAAGGAAAATGACCTTATAGACAGGTGACCTTTCTATCCAGATTGATTTCTATGGAAAGTGTCAATTTGGAGTTACGAAGAGTGGCCTCTAAACAAAGGTGGCTGCTTTATAGAGGTGGCCGCTAATATAGGTTTTACTGTAACATATAGCCAGTGGTGGATTGACTACTTTATTTTTGTAGTTCGCTATAATTACAACTACTCTCTAGAAATGTAGTTCTCTACAACTACAACTACAGGAGGAATAAAGTAGTTAGCTACAACTATTCGCTACATCTTCCAAAAAGTAGCTAACTACTTCGCTACTGACTACTTTTATTTTCTTACGAAGTCAATCAAGAAACAAGAATTTTGGCTTCTCATCATTATTCACAAAATATACGACTTGTTATGCGAACAAGACTTCAACCACTGGCTCGACTTTCAAACCGTTTTCAGGAAACACTATGCTGCCGTCTCAGAATTTGCAAAATCCAGATGTAAATGTATGTGGAAAAAGTAGCTAAAATGATTATCCTAAATCAAAAAGTAGTTCGCTAAAAACTACACTTCTTTAGTTAAAAAGTAGTTCGCTACAGCTTTGACTACTTTTTGAAAAATGTAGTCAAAAACTACTTCGCTACACAGAAAAGTAGTTCGCTACAAGTAGCTAATTACTTGTAGTTCGCTACTTCCACCACTGCATATAGCATACCTAGAAAACTTTGTAGGATCAATGACAGAGACAACAGAAATGGAGTCGAAGCAAACCAAATTTGATCGCTTATCCTTATTGCATTTCTAGGGCAAATCGACAACAATTAAAATTTCACTATAAACAACACATGGAATTATTGCATAATTACAGATCATTGATGACAAAAAGCAACTGTATAGAATAATCCAGTCTGGCAAACTCTAACTTCTTCTTATTGAACAAATGTGCCGGCAGAAACTTCATGAAGGCACAGCCACACCTCATTAACGTGAATGCTTGCTGATCAACGAGAAAACATTTCTTTCAATGGCTGATGGCCAACCTATTTCATGTCTTCCATTTTGAATGGTCATGCGCACCGGTTGGAAATGGTGGCAGTTCATTTCTTTGTATTCCATCTCGTACCATATGGTCAACCAGCATCATATAATGACATTTGTCACTCGTCAAGTGCCGTCTACAGGGTCTGTGGTAAGGATTGGCTCGATCAACTCGTCAGCATCTGTTGGTGTCTGTTCGGACTCTCCTGGTAACGATGGTCGTTCATCTTCAGCAAGTGAATCGGATGTGTCAGCTTCAGCTTCTTCTTCATCCTGAAGCAATCAAATAATAATAAATGGAAGCTAGTACCAGGTACGCAACACATCAAAATCAGTCGCAAGCGCATGGAAACATGAAGCAAACAAAGTCTTAATTTTAATGCTGAAAGTCCATAAAAGCAATGTTAATGTTGATTATGAGAAAAGAAATGTCAGATTCTTGCTATAAAGACTACTAGCGCAATAAACCAATATCAAAAATAGCTGCAGTAATGTTCTTTTCACTCAGAAGTCAGAAACTTAAAGAAGTTGGCCCTGAAACACTGTCCAAATCAAATATTTCAGCTTTGGAGCAGCACTCCCCAGTGTAATTTTCTGTGTGTGAAAAACAAATTTTCCAGTACTTTAAGATGGTAAAAATATCAAATCCTCAAATATTTCACAGTTACCTCACACGTCACATAGTTCCCACCCTTCAATATCACAAGGAATAATTATTTGCCATTCGTTAATATGATCCTTACCGCTTCGATGAAATCACAAGCTTTAGCATAAGTGATGCGAGCACTGTGCGACCGCTCTAAGAAATACCTAAAATCACAACAGATATAATGAACTCATATTCAATATCAAGCATCAGTCGAGAAAACAGCAATGTATGTTCCGCTTAATACTTATCCACAAGAAAAAAGACAATTTAAAATAAATAAACCCTAAAGTCACAACAAACATCAACAAAGCAAAACGATAAAAGGCGTAATTTGTAAAGTTATAAATATGACGGTTGAGATTACTACATTAGTTTTGTTAAAACGTTAATTTACTTAATTTGATCTGACCCAAACAATGCCTCAGTCTGTGTGATGGGACATGTTAATGTTTATTGATAATCTATTCCAACACCAGCTGGTCTGAGCTGCTATGCAACTTCGGCCAGCGTTGTATGCTGCACAGTGTTTCTCAGCTTAGTTACAGCTCCCAATAGACTAAAATCGATCCTTTCGAACCATTTGAACACAACGGTTTTCAAATGCAAGTACAGAAAATACAAGGTGCCCATTCCACAGTGATAATTTCATCAAATTTGCAGAAAACACAGCTGGGCTTCAATGCAGCCTTTTTAAAAACGGCTAGATTAGGTTCTGCACCAATTTGCATTGTTTAGCCCATCAGGCTATCTAAACATCCTCTGCAATTTAATACGCATCCACTTAATGAGCCGATGGATGATAAAACATGTTGAATGCTACGTCTACTAACCCGTTGGAGGACTCATTGGACTGGACAGGAGGAGACCAGTTGTTGTAGTTGTATGCTGACGTAGCACGCTGCAAAGACAAATCAATCGGAAATACAATCACAAATGAAATAAATCTCATCACTTGCATGGGATCATCACATCAAACTCTAGAGGCAAAATAAATTGTGTATGATGCAACACCGATTGACAACACAAAAGAAAAGACTGTTGATTCATGCAGTGGGTTTGCAGTTGACTCACTCTGTCCAGCTCTGATCCAAGCCATTGCACGGCCGACTTCCATTTCTCCCTTAGATCCTCGTTTGATTGAATGATCTCATTGGCCAACTCACAACTAAGAAGGTAGAAGAAGAGAGATGTCTTGTATAGTGAAACCTGTCTATATTGGTCACCTTTGGGACACAAGGAAAATGACCTTTACAGACAGGTGGCCTTTCTGTCCAGGTGGATTTACATAGAAAGTGTCATTTTGGGGTTATAAAGAGTGGCCTTTATACACAGGTGGCTGCGCTATAGAAGTGGCCGCTAATACAGGTTTGACTGTATGGTCAGATCATTCAGACACAGTCAAACAGCAACAGTATATCATAATAATCAGATTTGGGTCAGCCTTTTTAATTCCAATGGAAATGAGATTTCAAATAAATTGCATAAAGACCATTACTTAACCAGTTTCTTGTTTGTGTAAACCAAATGGATAAAGGCGTTTTGATTGGTGAGAAAAGAGGGCTCTGACATCAATTGTAACATGACAAGGCAGCCATTGATATACAAGAATTTTAAATTTGATAATTTCATTAATTTTACTGCATGCTAACTGATTTTTATTCATGTTTTGATTTGCATATACTGTAATTAGCCTATTTAAATGTTTATATCTTTGTATGCCTTTTTATTTATACAGTGCCCTATTGAAAATCACATTCGTGTGAATAGGCCGACTGTCAAAATATTGAAATTACATTACATTACAAGAATAATGTGACTCACTTTGAGATCAATCTGACGATGGCCTTGATGCATTGATAACATCGCTTCTGGCTGTGGACCTTTGACCTTTGGATGGTGCCGAAGAGACCCTCACGGTCATCAGACACACCTTCGCAATGAAAATGAAACCAAAACAATGTAATCAAAAACAGTCAATTAATCAATGTAATGAATTGCTCAACGTTCAGTTAATTAGTCAATCAATCAATATTCAATCAGTCAATCAACTGATCAGCCATTAATTTTTCATGGATTGATTAATCAGTCAGTCAATTATATATTCAGTCAACAAAATGATTTGGTGGCATTTCACTGACCCCGGAATGCGTGGTA
Organism: Calvadosia cruxmelitensis; assembly: GCA_900245855.1. Taxonomy (NCBI): domain Eukaryota; kingdom Metazoa; phylum Cnidaria; class Staurozoa; order Stauromedusae; family Kishinouyeidae; genus Calvadosia; species Calvadosia cruxmelitensis. Next base: position 59,766 of record OFHS01000081.1, on the reverse strand, counting down.
GAGCCTTTGCTTCTGCCAGGAGTCTTCCATGAGCAAGAGATGAAGGAGGATGTCGAGATAAGGACGCAGCTCATAGCAGTACGTGTAGGAGATCTGAGAACGCAATCAACAAAGTAGAAGATAGCGGGTTGCAGTCATGTTTACAATTGAGTTCAGCTCAAAGTCATCCATATCCACTCACCTGGAATAGCACTTCAGACAGGGCGATGAGTGAAAAGTTGACACACTCCCAGCTGAGGAACTAAATCACGACAAAAAACCACATTATTATCGCTGTTGATTATATGAGTAGACACACCTGACGATAAACTGACAAGGCGGGAAGGAACTAATTAGACACAACAAGCTGCCACAAGGAATGAAACTGCATAACCCATGGCAGCACATGCAATCCGACTCCAAGCGTACTCACCTTCAACAGGCTGATGGTTTCTTCTGATGATTGACCATCATCAAGAAGTCTCTTGACATGGTTGCTAATCACATAGTGAGATGAACAGAATCAGTAACATTGTATCGGTCAAACACTTCCATAGTAACAGTAGCAAGAAGGTGAGCATGTCAGATGTATACATGTCTTGTTTCTAACCTGCTATATACAAGGCCAGCCACGTTGTCAGGAATCACAGCGATTGGTTGCTGAACGGCAGGATCAAAGTACAGATTGGGCTTTGGAGGTTCATCCTAATGAGAAGACCATACAGATGTAATGCACACACAAGGCAGGAAAATGCTTCTGTGAACTGTTCAAGGCGACCAAGAAGTTCTGATCAGGACATGGTCATAGTGGTGCTAAATGCACCAAGTGAAGGCATGTGGTGCCGCTACCCAAAGAGCACCGACAGTAGTCATATTAGATAGGATTGACGTAAGGCTCTTAGTAGCTCTACACACATAGTCACTGTGGCTAATCAAGAAGACTTCATCAGCTGATCTGATAGGAGAAGAGTACCATACGTACCTCAATTGCAGATTTCATGAACTTTGATACATCACAGCTGCGGATCAGCATGGACACAAGGCTGTACAGTTTGCCCAATTCATTGTACTGATATTTGAAACCTGACGATCGATCTTCTTCAATCAAGATGCGGACAAATGTCTGAAGAACCTTGAGGTCAATTAGCTGTTTCCGCTGCAAAACATCAAAACACTCATTGAGCAACATGCTGTGAAATCAGCCAAACCATGGTTGCTTCTGTTATCTGGTGGCATCTGCCATCTACATGCCGTCCATAGTGGTTATGCTTGTTTGTTCTACAACAATTAACTTTTCCACCATGTTGGATTCAATATTCAAATAGTACTAGGCATCAGCAATGTCGTATAATTCCGTGTATAAGCCGACCCTATGTTTCCCTTAATCTGCACTTTTAGCACATTTAATGCAGAAACAGTACTTGAGTATAAGCCGAGGTGGCATCTTAAGACAAATAATTTGGAGCTAGAAAACCTGTCTTTATATGGCAATATACTGTACTGCTTGTTCTGGGAAAGCTATCCAAAAACATAAAGCTCAAAGAATAATGGGGACCATTGTAGCAAGCACCAGCAGCCAAGCCCAAAGGGGATGTTACCTAACCAGTGTCATTTACCTCTTCAATGCCAATGGCAGCGTACATGACAAACAGGTGAAAGTACTGCATCAAGTTCTTGCTTGACTCAGTCGTCTCCCGCAGCAGCACCTCCAGGAAGGTCTTCAACAGATAATCACTCAATGTTGCAGACTCTGGAGCGATGTCATTGACTAAACAGAATGGAGTCTCAATGACAATTTGATAGAATGAGCAAGAACAGCATCACTCACATTCCGTGAATTCCATAAACACCAGTGAGCAATTTCTCTTAAAATTTCGGTTCGTTGTGCGTGCATGCCATTCAATGATCATAATTACTGCGCATACTACACATCAGCAAGGCAATTAATTAACACCGCCCTTCAAAACAACACAATGTGAAACCAGGAATACACCTTATTGACTGAATAAAACTTTTCTTTAGATAAATGGCACGGAAGGGTTTGACGAAAGCTAGCAGGCAAGAAATTTTGCCTTTTTGCTTGTTGCATATTTCATAGCAAGCAGAACTGACAAATCGTTAGTGTCCGGGGAAGGAGGCTACTATGGTTGCATTTAGCCAGTCAAATTAATTTCTGTTTTCATAGCATATTGAACAACAAATAACACACCAGAAAATAAATACAACTTATGAAAGAAAATCAGTTGCTACATTACCTTGCCACATGGCTAGTGGATGGTTGAGTTGTTTGACATCCCAAGGACCGTCTTGTCGAGTAAGGTGAGCAACAAGAACAACAATTTTGACAAAGGCCATGCGAATCTGAACAAAGACAACAAACATAAAAACTCAGTCAAGTCTTAACGACCTGAACAGGAAACCAAGACCAGGCTGCCCCCTTAATGAGTGTGATCATTACATACAACTCAAAGTCATCTACGATAACAAATAAACAACAGCTGCTGATCAATACATTGTTGAGCAAAAAGCTAATTAACAGAGCCTGTGAAATATAAGTGATCTAAACCAGAGCATGGGTCATGTGCCTCAAGTGACGTCCCATTTGGATGACCCGGTAAACTCATGAACTCATCTACAATGTTACACTTTACAAGCAAACATCATACCTCTTCAAAATCCTACGTCAGTACTACATGAGGTTATAATTGGATAACAGGAATACAGTGAAACCTGTCTATAACGGTCACATTTGGGACCAGAGGAAAATGACCTTTATAGACAGGTGGCCTTTCTGTCCAGGTTGATTTCTATAGGAATTGTCGTTTGGGGTTTTGGAAGAGTGGCCTCTATACACAGGTGGCTGCTCTATAGAGGTGACCGCTAATACAGGTTTGACTGTAATGGCTTTAAGGCAGATTGTAACAGTGTTTTGAATTCAATGTTAAAAATATTCATAAAATCCACCACGTGCTATTACTTACTTCGCCTATGGGACAGTCAAACAGGTATTCACTGATGCGTGTTGGCTGTAGAAGGAGAACGTTGCAGGCGAACCAGCGTCTGAAAGCAATGCTTTGCCGCAGAAGTCCGTTCATCACTTCGTACCATTCAAGTGCAGAGCCCCTGAAACATTACCAGACGAGAATCGTGAACTACAGTAAGTCAAATAGCACAGCTTACCACTGAAACAGACAAAATTCCAACATGTTAAACCAACAACGATTGTGGCTCTGCTCCATACAGCCGGATCTAGCCAGAACAAGAATAAGGGTTGATCTCTACCTGGGGAGACCTATGCTGTTTGTATGCAAGTTATAACATCAAACCCATCACTATAGATTCTCAATAGATAAGCATGCAAACATAAAATCAAAAAAGAATTGCAAAGAAAGCTATGCTCACCTGATTGTCTTCTTTGTGTGGAATCCGACAGTAAACAGGAAATTGCAGAACAACTGCACACTAATCAAGCCAAGTTCTTCTCGATCTGGCAAAGCAACCTACAGGTGGAAAAACAATGTAGAGAGTCGCTTAATTTTGCTCTTTGCAAACTGAAACAATCGGGGAACGATGACACTGCTGCTGGCAGAAGCATAAAACAATAGTGTTTCAAATCAACAATGAAACAACAACAACAACAACAACAAGGCTTCCGTTCAGCAAACATCACAGCTACATTATGTACATTCAGTACATGTACACATGCATCTGCAACTTGTAAAAAAATGCATCGGACAAACAAATCAAATAGCTTCTCCTACCACATTCTGATTGGGCGATTTGCTTTGAAAATAAATAAGGTTTGCAGTGACCAGATTGCGAATGAACTTGAAGTACTCTGGTGAGAATTGCGTCTTGTAATGTAGGAAGCGAATGTTCTGTCGCGTCACTGCCCGCTCGATGGCGTTTGGCATCGGCAAGTCGTATCCTAAGAAGATAGAAACTACAGCTGAATGGGGATTCACTAAAAGAACTAAGAAACTTGTAATATGGTCTGAGCAAGCAAATATCAAAACAGTTCTCAGAAAATATCATTGCACAGTTATAAATAGGCGCTTAAGCCTGGTCTCCATAAGATAATGTATAAAGGTGTTGATAGTGTCGCGGGTGGTCAGAATGGTCACCTCTGGGACCTGATTAGAATGACCTTTATAGACAGGTGGCTTTTCTGTCCAGGTTGCTTCTATAGAAAGTGTTATTCTGGGGTTATGAAGAGTGGTCTTTATACACAGGTGACGGCTCTATAGAGGTGGCCACTAATACAGGTTTGACTGTATAACAAGAGGAAACTTTGCTTGATATCAGTTGACAAACTGTTTCATAACAAGACTATGATGGTCTGGGAAGCTCGCTTCTGAAAACCTTTCACCTGATAATTTCTCCTTGCTTCCTAATGTTATAAACATTCTTCTGTGATTTGACCCTGCCAATTTTCCCAGTTAGCTCACAGACAATGATCTAAGTGCTTTTATACCTATCTCGATTGTATCACCGGACTGTCTTGCTATCAGAGCTGGAAGCAATGACAAATTCACTCACAACTTTGCACATTTTTTCTACCAATGTATCCTGGTCATTGACAGTGTTCTGCTTTCAAATTGCAAGAGATTCAACAACAGATGCTTTATAAACAAGCAGATTGGAGCTTAAGGGATGATCCATGATTATATCATGTAATTGTAGTACAGTGAAACCTGTCTATAACGGTCACCTCTGGGACCTGAGAAAAATGACCTTTATAGACAGGTGGCCTTCCTGTCCAGGTTGATTTCTATAGAAAGTATCATTTTGGGGTTATTAACAGTGGCCTTTATATACAGGTGGCTGTTCTATAGAGGTGACCGCTAATACCGGTTTGACTGTACTTTGTTGCTTCCAATTTATGTGAATCAATTTTTTTGTATTTGTTTGCTGTATGGTCTAAATATATACTCATACTCATACATAATACAGTATAGAAACAAGGCTTAAACATGCCACTGGTTGTCAAACGTAACATAATGTTGTACCACAACCAGGGATACACCCAATGAGTGACACTAGTATCTACAATCATGCTGGCAAGTGTGTACCAACCTCTAGCAGGATCAAGGACTCTGTGCATTTCCGAAATATCTGTTCGCTCGTAAAAGAGGATATAAGCATTCCACCATCGTTTCTGGCGCCTGTAGGCCATCCTAAATAATGAAAGCAGCAAGCGGAGTAAGGAGATTGTCGTTAACATTAGCAGATTGACACTGCCGTCTCATTTGGTAATCTTCAAATAAATTCACAAAGGTTAATTTCTTTGGTTATCAGTAATTATACATAGCCCAGCATAAAAGAGAAGTGGAACAATACGACAGAGAATTCTATTTTTAGACATTATATCAATTTCCTCCATCCTCTTTGAGGAACAGGCTTGAGGAAGCAAGAGAACAATGAGTTATGAATATCCTTTACTATCTCAAGGGAGGGGATCGGCCTGGTTACCTGACCAACTGCTAAAGGCAGGTGGTTGTTAATGACAGGTGAGAAGTTAACTGGAATGACATAGAAGGTGGCCGAGGAGAACAACCATTGATACACAACAAAGTTAGCAATAGTGTGGTTGGCATACTGTTTCAGCGTGTGGTCAAACACTTCTCCAGTGTATTCACCACCAAAACATTGGTTCTTCATCTCCTGCAATTGAGACAAACAACCCAATCTATATTTCACAAGCATCTGTTTGTCTGTCTGTCTGTCTGTCTGTTTGTATGTACGTATGTAAGTATGGAAGTTGAATAATGCAAGCAGTGCAGAATCTAACTGGGTCGTATTCTAAAAAGCTGCCTCGAAGCTGAGCTATGTTTTCTAGAAGATAGATGAAATTATCACTGTCGAATGGGCACCTTGAATTTGCTGTGCAAAACATACGATGCTGGTCGACGCTGCATACCACCAGCTATTACTTCTATATTGAGCAAGCTGGTAAATTCATTGATGAAGAGTGCATTCAAATAAAATAACGTGGCAATTACTGTTAACTCCTGTCCTGCTGCTAAAACTATTTAAATGAAGACTTGAAGTCGCTTCACCAATTGCTGATTGGTTCCTTGCTAAGGACTAACTATCTGATTGGTTATGTGTTGCTACTTTTGACCTGTTTCAAAACGTGTATACCCGTCAATAGCAGGACAAGGGTTAATATGAGCACATCAAGTAAATGCATCCCCAACCTCATCGTCATCCATGTTGCACTCCGAGACATCGCCATCGTCGAATTTCTGCCATTTCATCACACCATTGAGACAAGGTCTGAATGAGTCGAAATAAAAGAATCAATTGTCAATAGTATACAGCTAAAATTCAGAATCACGCTGCTGCTGCTGATATACATCTTTTATTTCCAATAATTTAAAAACTACACTAGGTTTACGCCAGGAAGACGACGTTTAATTGGAAATATTATAAGCCTATTGGTAGGAAGAGGAATTATCATCATCATCATGACGACTGAAGGGTGCGGCTAGCAGATCAAGGCATTGCTATCCCAAAAGCTATAGCTTAGCCTACAATGTAATGTCATTGACTTGCAAATGCATGGCAATATAGCCACGTTAAACTCAACCCCATTGATAAGTCATACATGCAACTGGCAGATAAACTCATCACTACAGATGAGCGTTGGCGTTGGTGCTTAGGATCGCGTGATTGTAACAATCTCTTGTGATACCAAGCAAGCAATAGCGAGACCTGCTGATCCAATTTGCTGTAAGGTGATCCCGACTGTCCAGGGGTCACTAGTGCATCCTGGGCCATTGTGAGTCATTGTTTAGTGAACTACTTACACAGCCCCACCCCTGTCGTCTGATACCGGTCAAGCTGTTCGAGTACAGTTGAAGTGTTGAGTCGGGCATCGGCTCTGTGGTTACCCTGTGACCCCTGTGGAAGAGAGGCTGGCGGTCTCTCTTCCGTGTGAGTTTAACTTAGCTTAAACATGTGTAACCCCATATAAATTGATCAGAGCACAATAGAAATGCAACACAAAAATGCCAGTCGAACATTAGTATACCTTGGTATAATGTAGGAGTAATAATGTCCACCGCTGGCTTGTCCGCTATGAACAACCACTCCTGTCAATTTGTAGATTGTGCAACGAGACCCAGGATCGATGTTGTCCCCTGCTTTTTTTTCAGCATCGGTCGTAGAAGTAGAGCTTGATGGAAAGGCTTCTGTCCGCTGTGACGTGATGTCATCCTCAATCGACTCGCCTTCAATTCGTGCCAATCCATCAACTGTAAACGGCTCCATGTCGAACTCACGAGGAAACTCAAAATAATCATTGAACTTCACAGCACAATCCCTGCAAAATACGATTTCAGCATATTGCTATTATGCAGTTCTCTTTCCTTCGTATATTCTCAAGACAAAATAAACTGCAAATAGGCTTAGTCAATACAAAGCATACTGGCTATATGTACAGCGCTTTTGCAAATTAGTTTGAAAATAACCAATGCACTCATACAATGGTATCCTATGATAATTTGTATATACAGTAAAACCTGTCTATAATGGTCACATGAGGGACCTGAGGAAAATGACCTTTATAGACAGGTGACCCTTCTGTCCAGGTTGATTTCTATAGAAAGTGTCATTTTGGGGTTGAAGAGTGGACTTCATGCACAGGTAGCAGCTCTATAGAGGTTTGACTGTATCCTTTGACACTAATACAGGTTTGACTGTATCCTTCAAGCGCTAACGATACGAATATATTTAGTAACTATTTACTGATCTGATGCTGCTTATGTCAACGGCCGCTGCTATTCAATGTACTGCAACTATCTTATGCAGGCCTTCTACGAGTGTACTACTTGAACATTTCTCAAAAACATATATCTATATTTATATCAATGATAAGCAGACCTTTCCCAGTCGTAGTCAAAGCGCTTCAGTTGGATGGCCAGCACTTGCGGTAGCTTCTTGATGCACATTCTTTTCACGGTGTCAACCTTGAATGAGAGAATACAACATAGTAGAACTAGGCCAATATATCAGTGCCTGCACTTATTAATTCTACATTTTCGCTTTGCCACCCTCTCTCCAAAATGCAATTTTTATGTAAAGTCTATTGATGCAAACTCCGTGTTTGGCTCAGTTGACGACAAGATCATGGTTCAAACACGGTATGTTTTGAGCACCATTGGCACTAACTTTGAGATCAGTTCAATGTTTAAAAAACACAATAAAAGCGATTCTTTTGAGTAGCAGGGTCTTCATACCCCAAACACACCGACACTGTTGCTGTGTCGATGCAATGTAAAAGCTCTGTATTATCATATTGTGTAGCTTGCTTAGTATCACAACCTTTGTGCAAAAAATTTCTCCCTCTACAACATTGACCCACGGGTTACCATAGTAACCGTGAGTCAAAAAGCTATTTATAGAGTTGTGACAATAGAGTTTTGGCATTGCATCGACACAACAACAGTGTTGATGTGCTTGAGGTATGAAGATATGATAATTTTATAGATAGTATCGCCATCATCGTGGTTACAATTTGCTTGCAAGAGACACAATTGACATTGGCGTTCATTGAAAAGCAGTTCCCCTCATCCGCTAAACACAATGACCAGCTATCAAAAATCACAAACAGAACCACTATGCTTTCTCAAGTTCTGCTTTATTCATTATCATCAAATCACCTTTTTGTCGCATTTCTCGCAGTAATAGGCATTGGCACCTTCGAGTAGGTCACCTTTGACATACTGCTCGAGTGAGTCAGTCAGATTGTGCTGGTGACGCACATCAACGTTCAAGGCAATGAAAGGCGTCTCTCTTGAGTACCTGCAAGACGATTAGTCAGGGGTTAGATAGGAATGATGATAAGATTGTGCTCAATAATGTAAGTCGTCTCTCTTGATTATTGATGCAAGGACAGGCATTAATAGTAGTGGAAATGGGGTTTTCAATTGTCCTCCCTCCCAGCCGTGTTATTCAAAATAACTGACTAGCAGTGTCAGGCATTAGTCTAGTGTATACCTAGAAGTCATTGCTTTGACAACAACAGCCTGTCCTTATATTGGTTAGTTTAGTCTGGCCCACCTGTTATGGGGTAAGTGGGCAATTTGTGTGCGTTTCCGGGGTGTAAAGTGGCTGCCATTGTTCTAGGGTTCCGTCAATGTTCGTGTAGGGGGAAGGTGTCGCACGGAAGGCAGGTGGGGTGTGTATAACTAGCTTGAAACACCTCTCATCTCATCAACCAAGCAACAAGTGCGCAATTGTTCAGAGTTGCATGACTTTACTGCATACTTGCAAAATAATGAACTTTGTAACATGGGCTGTATTGCACTTGATGAATACAGAGATACCTGCTGGCTTCAAGCCATGCAATATTCCTGTTCTGCGTTACCTGTGAGGGCATTCCTTGCAAATCTTCTGATCAGCAAAAAGACCACCCAACACATTGGATAGGGCAGACTCCTTGCCAATTGCCTTCAAGCCTTCATCTACATTGTCAACAAGTGTGTTGAAGAATTCTAAGGCGTCATGCTGCTCTCTTAGGTTCACTGGCTCGCCCCATAGCCTGTGCAGGGAAAAACAATACAATGCAAGGTCAGTTTTTATTTTTACAAGCATCAGAGAAACACCAGCTAACTGGGAAAGATAAGCGAAACCAGAAAGTGGAAGAAAGCTCAATCGAACCACCAAATACATTTCAGGAAATGCAGGCTTTCTTCATGGTTTGTGCAAATGCAGCATAGTTACAAGTACATCACTTCAAATTAATCTCTTTGCCTTGAACTGGCAGTAGCAAGACCACTGACAAGATTTCAGTTCAATTCAGTTGAGCACTTAACGTCATAAATATGATCTACATCTTTAAAGCTCTACATGAAACCACTACACCTAGCAGTTACTACATGTTTAAACCATTGCCTTATACATGGTACAAAATACAACATAAGGGGGTGAACATCAATATGAACAAGAAAGTGTCATTGTAATTGACGAGGACATTGGTTAAACTCAGCACCATTACCTGAACGTCTTCCAGAATCCTCTCGGCACGTGATACTGAATCTTGCTCTTGGCCAAATGACCAAAGATCGCTTGAACTTGACGAAGGACTTTCACATTATATTCTTTGCGTTGGTCATCTGCTGATTTTGGATCAGCTGACGGTCCACTTTGGTCGTCATCTTTTGCACCAAGCAAACCGTGATCCCCACCACCGACCTTATAATATGACATCAATTTATCAGAATGCATACCCAAAAGACATGTGTCAAGAGTAAGTTGTGGCTTGGAGGGAGTATTCAGTAGTTTAATCCCCTAACATTTCGATAACATTTTGCAAAAACATGTCTGTAAACCTGAGCTTACTAGTACATGCAAAAGCGGGTGCAAGTGAAGAGTGATTACGTTCTGGTTCGTCTGAATCAGTAAAATCATGGTAAAATCAGCTTGCTCATTTCATAATTGGGAAACTCAATCAAAGAAGCATTTCTGGTATACAAATTTACTATTAACAATAAACCAACAAAAGTCAAGTATATCGCTTGTTTGATAAAACAGATAGAAACATTTTTTTAGGGGATGACTTAAGTGATGTCAACCCTCCTAAACTCCACTGAGCAAACACCGTCCCAGACAAGAGGAATACACAGCATTTACTTAATAGAAACATCTACCTACCTCAGGGTGATGGATCTTGTCGGTCTCATCATCGTAGATCTCTTCCTCGGGGAACTCGTTATTCATGTTGGCATTTAAGACACTGCTCCTCACTTCAGGGATCATGTACAACTAAAGCAACAACACAACAACATTCAATGCCATCAGCATTAAAGTAGACAATGACCTATCAACTGTACAGTCAAACCTGTATTAGCGGCCACCTCTATAGAGCAGCCACCTGTGTATAAAGGCCACTCTTCATAACCCCAAAATGATACTTTCCATAGATATCAACCTGGACAGAAAAGCCACCTGTCTATAAAGGTCATTTTTCGCAGGTCCCAAAGGTGGCTGTTATTGACAGGCTTCACTGTAGTTTCAACCTTTAGGTTCAAACAAGACAATGTCGTGTCTATCTCAAACACACTGATGTAGCAATGTGGATTTATCAGAAGTACAAGATCACTATCCACATTGTCAAGTCTAATGAAGAATGTTTACCTGTTGTAATACTGAGTTCATGTAGCACGTGGCACCTGCATTTTTCAAACCCACATAGCCTTTTGTGACTCTGGGGCCAATAGGCGGCTGATATTCCCACTCGCTGATAGTCGGCTCCCCTACAACAGACATTGAGTCCCACATCAACAATAACATTCTCGCAAATGAAATTGACAACACGCTCCCAAATGGCATTGAGAGCAATTGAAGATGATGACAATGTCTTCTCAGCACTGAAACAGAAGTGACATACCTGTGTAGTAGACGTCATTCAATGTGTCAGCCAATTGCCTGAAATTTTCCACGCAGCCTGTGCACAGAGCAACCAGCAAATCCAGTGCGGCGCTTATCGTTGTAGGAGTTGAACATACCGGACTGACTTGCTTGCCTACGGAACGCCCTTTCGCAACAAAACACAAAAGTGTGAAACGACAAAAAAGAGGGTATATTCACGAAAAATGCCAAATGAATGCTGCTTGATGCACAGATTACTCCTATTGGCCTCAGTGCTGGATAATATACAATAGCAGATGCATCTATTAATAAACTAATGCACAAGTAGTTTAACAGACAGATGAATTGATGAGAAAAGAACAGTATAGATACCTCCAAGCCGTGTTTCTAGCACCATCTTCGAAGCAGTGAAGACAAAACTATCAGTCAAATGCTGAAATAGAAACAAATTGACTTGGTATCTTTGTGGACCAAATCTACAGAGCCTCTACAGAGGTCTCTGTGGGTCCCCTATCTTGTTGCTCTGACAGCAAACCACACCGACGTGCTACATCCATTACCTTCACAAGGACATCTCCATCGGGATATGAGCCTATTGTGTGTTTCTTTTGCGGGGTCTGAAATGCCACCAGATCACGTGCAACGCACAGATGCCCTTCAAGGAGCTGATGTTCGACAATAAGATCTTCACCATGGCTGCTCTCGTGATGCGCCTGGCCAAAGATAATTATCAGGATTAAGTCATACTGTATGTAAACATACAAAGACAAAAGCGAAGCAAGAGCACAGCAAACATCAACTACCTGAACGTCTCTCAGCCAGGAGATCTCTTCACATAAAACACTCGAGACATTGTTAACAGGCACACCCGACTTTTGCCCATGCTTTAAAAGGCTGCAAATAATCGAAACAATAAAAGAAGATGTAAACGTTGTTGGATTTATTACAATGAACAAATGGGCATGTGAATAAAGTGTTGGCAAATCACGGGGTCCTTACTTGCACAGTAGCAAGAAGAATTCGGAGCATTGGCTGGCGTGTCTCACAACCGTTGACTAAAATACAAAACACAACTAAATTCAAAACAAAGCTTAACAGGGACAATTTGTCAGAATAAAGGACAGCTCACACAAAGTAAACTGTACAAAGTAATGGCACAAGACCTTGGATAACTGAAGATATAATTGGCATGTATCAAACATTTCTGGATGAAAGATTCAACGAGCAAATGTCACTTGCAACAATCAATTTTGAACAACTTTTTTAAAAATCTTACAATTGGATGTGTCCTGAAAAGTTGTTGGTAATAAATAGCTGCAAGTAGAACAAGTGCCTCAGTAAATGACAATACAGCACAACAAACCTTGCGAGCTGAAAGCAGGAGATCAATATAAAACAACGATGGCTTGTGGGATGAGCCACATTTTGTAGCAATCAAGAAGAACTGGTCACATGCAGCAGTCCGAACAGAACTGCAAAAACAAAGAAGGAAGTTTTGCATGAGGATTAACAAACTGCCATCAGAGATGACAATATTTAGTTAAGATCGTAGTCACACTACTTACACGTTGGATGACCTTAAAACCAGATCAAGCACAAAGTTCTGCCACGTGGAGTCACAAAGCGTTTCGACAATGGGCGTGTGTAGTGCCACAACAACAGGAAGCAGCTCCAAAGCCTCTCTGGCAATTTCCGCATCATCAGTTGAGACTGTGGCGCAGCTTTCTGGTGACTATGAACACAGAAAGACAAAGGAATAAACTAACAAGTTTACAACAAAACATGAAAGCACAACTAGCACGTCCTGAAGGCAAACTGTATCCACTATTTTACGCTGATGCTATTCCTACGTGATGTAGTTCTTGTATGAACATCAGAACTTTCTGAGGTTGCAACAGCCAACTTCATGAAAGCATGATTTGCGTGCAAATTCAAGCTCTGATTATCAATCAATCCTTTGGCAGTGGCATCATCAATGCTTCGACACAATAACATAATAATTAAGAAATTCAAACACCAAATCTGTCTTGAGGGGCAATGTGTCGTAAAAGAATAGCAGATTAATAATAAAATACTTGAAATAACAAGTAAGGTGGTTCATGTTAATAGTTGTCACAACTGTTTACCAAAAAAAGTGAATGAGGGTCGGTGGCAGTGGATGAGAATAAGTCCAATCGTCCAGCAGAAGACAGCCATGCCATTCTTTGTACAGTGGCAATCATTTGCTCCGCGGAAAATGAAGAAGTAATCTGCAACAATTCAAATCAGTAATCAGATCCCATAATCGTCATCATCATCATCATCAAACCGGTGTAGCCTGGAAAAGTATCGAGGATCTAATCGACATGCTTGATTGAGAAGAAACTACATGAAATTGAAAAGGCACCAAAACTTCCAAGCTACCTGTTGACCAAGAGTTTGTCCTAGTTTCAATGCAGCACCTCTCAGCACACAATCCTGATAGGGGTTGGGGATGTGCTGTAGTGCCATTTTCACTGAGGCAATATTTTGACATGCAGCCGTGGCAGCGATGTCTTTTCTGTTTTCACTCCTCAACATCTCCGTCATTGCGGTGATGTTTGCTTGGCCAAGTACAGTACAAAACAGTTTTGATAACTTTAACATAACGATGTATGCAGATCTGAAAAAAACAACCAAGCTGTAGCTTCAGAAAATCTCTTAAAACTACAGAACAACCTGCCTTAAGTGACCACAGGGGAACCGTTGAGAAGTGGTCTTTTAGCACAGGTGGTGGCTTAATACAGGTAAATTGTTTATTTGAACCATCAAGGGGCCATTTCAAGGTGGTCTCTTAAGACAGGTGACTGTTACAACAGGTTTGATTGTAGTACAGAGCTTGAGTGAACCCAGCTTCTCATGTAAAAACCCTGTAAAACACGTTTTCCTGATATTATGGTACATGTAGGCATTGACGACATGATGACACGGCGATTGGAGAGAGCAATTCATGTCCCAAAGAAGTCAACTATTAGGGTAACACGAACAAAATAAGAAAACAATTCTACCTATATTAGTCTATGCGTCATGTATTCTGCCATTAGTTTGGTTTCATCTTTGTCCAATGGTCCTTCATTAATTAGAACAACAAAGTCAGTCATATGTCAAACCTTCTGATGGTGATGTCAGCCTCTTCCAAGAACTTTGTGTCCATCAGCAAGTTGGCAATGCAGTCAATTCCACCGGCCAAAACAAAATCGCGCTGCACAAACAAGACGATGCAAAGTCAACATCCGAAATAACAAACAGAGAGTTACCAGCATATTAAACCAACCGCGTCATACTATCAATTTAACTCAACAATGTTAGATATGACAAATGCCATAGATGTTACAAGTGCTACAAAATTAATCACACATAAAATCAACAATAGACATTTTATAAGTTAAGTATTTACAGTACCATAGTACAACAAACTTGAGAAACAAATTAATTCTGAAAGTAAATTCCTATCAAAAACATCTGATTGAAGGATTTGACAAAGAGCAGTCACTTGCACCAGGCTATTAATAACAATATTTGTCAGACACTCAATGCAGAATGTCATTGTTTTTCCTAGAACAGCAAACAGATATTACATTGTTCCCTGATACCATCCCATCACGAGTCCAGCTCGCTCAGAGCCACCAACGTGTTACTAGGAAACCATCATTGAAACGGATGAAATTGCTCATATGTACGATACATTACTTGTAAGACAAAATAAAAATCACTTAAAATGATATTGGATACAAGCCAAGGCAGTGCTATAAATAAGCCGTTGAAAGTGGCCTTTTACTGTCAAAGCATGCAACATAGGTAAAATCCAAAGAGGCAATCACCTGAAATTCAAACGTCACTTCGCTGTATGGCTGTGATGCCGGCATGAGAAGCATATAGACAACCTGAAATGACAAAACATTTGACAGAATGCAGATACAGGGCAAACCAGGGTGACATCGCTTATACACAAAATCCATTTATTTGAAAATACAGTCAAACCTGTATCAGCAGATACCTCTATAGAGCAGCCACATGTGTATACAGGCCATCACCCCAAAATGACACTTTCTATAGAAATGAAACCTGGACAGAAAGGCCACCTGTCTATAGAGGTCATTTTCCTCAGGTCCCAAAGGTGACCATTACATACAAGTCTCACTGTATCTAGAAATTCCACTTTCGAGATATATTACAATTTTAATTGAAAACAATACAAAGTCCAATTAAATGCAGACACGTGCTTGTTAACGAAATTGCATACAGGCCTCCCAGGTCGCGTGTAATGAACAATGTAAAAACAAAGAGATCTCACTGGGAAAATATTTTGCTGTGCAAAGAATGTGGCAGGCTATATGCTTCAAGCTAAATGAAAACAATAGAAAATTTGGGAATACCAATCAAATTTGGTACTAAAATATGCGAAGACAGTGTTCTATTCGGTGCCTGGTGTTCAACCATGGATGCATTTAGCAGCAAAGTGTCGACCACTGTACTCTCAAACAGATATCAACAGAAAAACAAAGTGGTATCTGTCAAATGTCTTCCTCACCTCTAGATTATACAGCACGCGAATTGGATATGGAATAATGAAAAGTGTAGTGACAGTTAAACGTGTCTCGGCCTTGTTTGCGACAATCTTCTGACACATCACTTTGATACTCTTGATGGTTTCAAAATCTAAAACAAACCAAACAACGAATATAAAAAATACAGCATCGTAAACAAACACAACTATCTTGATTCTTGAGTGAATCAACAAGATTGTTTACCAGTTGGCATGATCCTTAGGAGACTGAGAACGATATCCCTGAGCTCTGGGTAGTTGAACGTCACTCCAAGATCCCCAAAGGAGAACAGAGAATGAACAAACCTGGATTTGGCCATCATCTATTTCAACAAAAGTATTAGAGAAAATAACAAAAAAATTAGTAAATTACCAAAACTGAAAGCAATCTATTTGCAAAGGTCTTTAGATTTTCAAATAATACAAGGGAATAAGCAATTACCACACTGGGAAGTGCTTGCTCGGCTTCAATGCTAGGTTCTTGATTTGGAAGAGGAGTCATCGGTGGAGACGAGTCTGACGACGAACCAGGTGATGACGGTGAGCTGCTACCAACAGCACCCAGTTTCACATTCAGTACCTAAGGTATAACAACGACTTGTCATTCAAGTTTACATATGACAGAATTACAACAGCAACCATGTATAAACTTATGAGGTATTAATAGCAACATTTTAGAAACAAGAAAAATAATTACCGTTCTGTCTCTCAGAGGTATCTGTCCAACAAGACGATGATCGTCACTGTGATTCAGCAATTCACCATTGCAAAACAAATCTACTTTCACAGCTTGAGGTGTAGTCCGTAACCTAGCAACAGATCGAAGTACATGCATAGACATTATAAGGTACAACAAAGACAATTTCAAACTAGTGACAACAGCACAGGATAACTGACTGATATCACAAATACACATCAACTGTTGTTTGAGAGACTAGACGGTAAACGATAGGGGGACTGATGACTATAGACTGTCAGGATAGGATAAACATTATGTTTGAAATGCAGGGGTGCCTTACGAGTCAAGAGGCAAAGCGATGATAAAAAATTCTGCGGCACTCTGGAGGTGGTTGCAGGTTGCATAATATAAATGTTGTACATTTACAGATTCGAAATTGCAATCGAAAAGTAGCCATTGCAATGCAGTCATGTACAACGCAAAGTGAGAAGACCAACCTGCTGTATATCTGCCTGCGTACTGCCGCAACAGATTCATTGGTGTGTGACCAGATTTCAAAATCCTCTGCCTGTCTTGATTGTGGAGCAAATCTAACAAACAGCGTCACATGCTTCCCTCGGCAAGCCCTGAAGAAGGAAAATACCGAATAATACAATCAGGAATACAAAAACACAACCACTACAGTCGAAATGTGAAAGGAACACTCCCAATAGAACCATCACCTATGAAATCGCCTGCATAAAAAACCAAACCTTTGTAGTAAAACGTTCCAACTTGTTCCTCTCAACAAAATTTTCTCAACTAATAACATTAGTCATGCTAATTTAATGTAGCTTAACCCTTGTCCTGCTTACAAAGCTAGTTAAATGAAGACTTGAAGTCGCTTAATCTATTGCTCATTGGCTGATTGCTAGGGACAAACTTTCTGATTGGTTATATGTTGCTACTTTTGACTTGTTTCAAAAACGTGTATATACGTCAATAGCAGGACGTGAGTTAATGTCTCAACTAGCTCTATATCCCACATTTTGAATGCACCAGCAGTGGGACATTGAACGGATTTGACTGATTACGGAAAAATAGATTTGAAAAGAAAGTTTGCATTGTCTGTATGTCAATGAACTCACCTTGCATGTGGAAGCAATGAGCGATCTTCAACGAAGCAATTGTCACACTCTGCCATGTACTCCTTCATCACTTTGAGACAAAGGACAATCTTCTTGGCCTCAGTTGTGATCGACAGCCTTGGAATCTCAGCTGACTTGGATTTCTCTTTCTTATACCGTTGTAGTATTTCATATGGAGCATTTAACTTCACCATGCAGTTGTTCATAAACATGTCCCGCACTTCAACCTAAACGAATAAAAGAGGATAACCTTGTAGCTTACTAATGACTAGTATAATCTAATGGAGCTGGAATAGCAACAATATATTACAAAGCTAACGAGAATGAAGCGATGCAACTCATTGACATACATTGTGTTGAGATAAACTAACAGACAGGTGACTGAAAAGTTGAGCGAACAAAGGGTACCTACTCTAAGTTCTAAACATCAAAACCAGGCAAACAGAGTTAAGAACAAACACATGGTGCAGTACCTGCATAGCCAAATGTGATTAAACTTCAACAGCTAGTTTGACTACTTAGCAAGACCAGAATTAATGCCACTGATGTCATAGTACAAGAGAATTAACGAGAAGCATCAGGAAAGAAACTGAAGCAATGTACAACGTTGTATTAAAAGTGTACAAATAACTAGTCTCACCGAGAACATTTCAAATTGTGAAGAAAGAGGTTAATAATAAACAGTGCAAAGCCTGATGCAGAAAGCGGAATATGGTATACAATCATGCTGATCGTTGAAACTTTTCTTAAGCGCCAATGCACAATTTCTGGATAAAATGCAGTTTTTCTACTTACACAGATAACGGTTTAATCAATGTCCCATTTAGTCCGTTGACATGCTTTTGCAATAGCTCACCTGTTTTGCCTTGAGATTGGGGCTCAGGTTTGTAAAGATTTCTTTCATTATTTCAATGGCTCGGTTGGATATACTATCAGTGCCTTGCAAGATCAACTGCAATGAAAGCCAAGTGAACATTTCCAGTTGTGCCAAAATAAGACTAGCTCCAATTACAACCTCATAGCACGTAAGCATTATCAAGTGAGCTTAGCCTCACCTAAATTACATTTAGCTAAGTAATGATGTGCAGTTTCAAGAATTGTTCTTGGCTGTCAAAATCGTTGATTTCAGCTCAAGAAGACGTGGAGTATACCCGCTTGAATCTCAAAAGACATCAGCACTGCACTTGGACAGTGCTGTAAACAAAGTTTTAATAATAAAGAAAACTGTACAGTACAACATTTCAATAATCGACAGAGCTGTGCAAAATTAATCAAAAGTCGTGAAAAAGTTGAAAAATGTGACAATCAATCGATAATGGACGTTAGGTCGGCTTGCAATTCCTTGGAAGCAATTTGCGATCAGCAATTTGCGATCGCAAATTGCTAGATTCAAACAGTGAAAAGGAACTTTTACTATTCTCAAAGCAGAATGTAACTCATTCCTTTATTGCTGTAGCTAATTCCACAAAACGTTACATGCCACAGAAAGTAAGTTGATTACCCCTAAAGTTCCTTCAAGTGTAACTAATTACTTGTAACTAGTACTCACATCACTGCACGTGGCCAATTGATCATTGGTATGTACAAAGGGTAACACTGCGAGGCGAAAGTGTAACTGGAGCCTGGAGTTTGAAAGAGGTACGTACCTTCCACAAATAGTCATATCCAATCAGATCAGTGCTTTCTAATATGTACGTGTCATTCCTATCCTTTGATAAATTACATTCCCTAGTGTTCACAAATTTAAAGAATCTTTCAAAGCATCTGAAAAGAAATCAAAGACAAGAACATGAGCCTAGAGTGTGAGCAACATAAAATATCACAAATGCAACATACAGAACAGACTACGGCACTCACTTGATCCCTTGCTCGGTAAGAAGAGAAGGATCCATGTTCAACACGTTCTGCTCAAAAAATATCCTAGAAACATCTGGGTCAAGATCAGGATCATGCCCCATCACCTGAAACGAAAAGAGGAACATTGATTACGATAGAAGCAGAAACTAGTACAGTCAGACCTGCATTAGCGGCCACCTCTATAGAGCAGCCACCTGTGTATAAAGGCCACTGTTCATAACCCCAAAATGACATATTCTATAGAAATCAACCTGGACAGAAAGGCCACATGTCTATAAAGGTCTTTTTTTCAGGTCCCAAAGGTGACCATTATAGACAGGTTTCACTGTATTTTGGGATCCGAGCGATTTCAGATGGTTGTGACAATTAAACAAATTTGACATCCAAGAACAACTTAGAAACTGACAAGAACACAAAATGGTACAAGTGAATGATCAGATTTTGACAATTGCACAATAATTGAAGAGTTTCAAGGCCTAGTTTATGCACTAGTCCTTTTCAAACTGAAAATTCTTTTGTAGGTGTCTTTTTTATCTTATCTATCCCATTTGTAAAATAAAATTAGCATCCACCATAGGCAATTAAAAACAAAGCCACTTCCTGTTGGAAACACATGCGACAGAGGTCAATTCACTTCTACCTCGGCATGAGTTAGGATTACATTTGGTCAATTGAGATCTTGGTATTACGGAAAGTGTAACTTGGATTTAAATAGTGAGATAAAAGATTTACCGGTACTTGTTCTACCTTCAACATAGAGAAAAGAAAATGTGCAGTGACATAGTCAATAATGCACATGCTCTTGAGTACTCGTACATGTCATGATGTCACCAAGTTTTCTGGTCAAAAGTTGTGATAGTAACTTAATAAGTGGGTCGCCACATGAACAGGGTACAAATACATGATTCTCATAGCGCTTGGTTCTTAAACTGAAGTGATATTAAGCAAATTGTGATATTTACCAAGGTGCTATTAACTGGGTTACACTGTATCGGTATCAGAACAGTAAAAGAGGGGCACACTTTATCAGTATCAATTTCACTGCAACCTTACCAAAGAGAACCATTTGAAACAGGCATCGCGGTCGCATGGGAACACGGCATCGATTGCCAGACATATCCAGATCTAGAGAGACAATCCAAATAAGTAATTTCTATTACTGAAATCAATGGATGGGATTAAATTCACCGCAATATTGACTGACATATCGAGTGATTTACATCTTGCATACCTGCTTGGCCTGCGGTTCACATAGCCACATTTTGCCATCATTGAGAATAAACCTGCAAAGCAAAATTAGACCAAATCTGTGATAAGAAAAATAATTCATGCAGGAAAATAACTTCAAAATTATACATCTTCAAGATGCTGTTCTTCTTCGTATAAACTTGACTGACCTAAGGAAGTCAAGTCGCTCTTGGATCTGTTGCATGTGTGGATATCTTCCATCTGGTTTCAGTTCATTCGGATCTATCGATGGTTGTTCTGCAAACGATTCAACCCAAATGCCATCAATGAAATATCTCACACTGTGTACTACCGATGTGGATCATACAAGTGTGTATTGTAAGTAATTGCTGCAAATGAAATAGCAAGGTTGTTATCGTTGTAGCCCTCAGGTCTGGTTGCTCAGACATTCGGGAGGGTGGAGCTTGAGAAGCGCAGGCACTCTTCCAGTTCCATGGTACCGTTTGCGCTAGGGCCCAGTTGCCCGAAGTCCATTTCGCCATCACCCTGTAGAACAGGGCTCCGGCTGCCCCAGCTCCACGATGAGGCCAGGTAGCCAATGGCAAAGGGTCAGCACTACACGTCACACCAGACATGATAATACAAAATATTTTGATAGAGACTGGTACATCGTGCTTATTTGTGATTACTACACAGGTACTTGGCATTTCGCTTACCACTGTACATGCTCCTGATCTTTTTCATATAGTTGTCAAGGTCAACTGCCACCAGGCGAACTACACCGTGATCGTTTTGGATAGTCTCAATGACAACGTTGCGGTAACGAATGATGGGGTTGGCAACTTGAGTGTACCCTTGCTGAAAATGGAAACAAATGGTCACTTCAGACAAGAAACAGCACTTTCAACAGCCAGTTGTTAATTAACACACACACATATTGAAAAAAGGAAGACAACTTAATTTTCTCCGCATGATTTTTTAATAATCTCAAAAAATTTCTTTTCACGAATTTTAGATCTTCTCCTACATAAATAGTTTCAGTTGAATCTTTAAATATGTAGATGTGGCTATAGTTCTGACGCAGCTAAATATTAGATTATCAGATAATAAGTGATTGAGGGCTTTCAGCAAAATGAATTAGCGGAACCAGTATAGGAAATGGAACTTAACCAGTGGGGATAAAAAGAAACAGTGGGACACCATTTAATTTGATAATAATCTGGTTTGAATGAATGAGAATTAAAAAGGCAAAGAGTTATTACATGCTAACTTTGTCAAGCACAACTCACCTCTCCAAATAGCTCGCAAATGGCCCTGATTTGTTTGAGTGCGGGAAGCACCCACTGACCGCAGTGTAACTCATCTACACAATGGTTGATCCACTCCAATTTAAGATTGTCTCTGTTCTGAGTCTAGATAAATGAAAAACATAAACAATGAAATGAAAATCCGACAAAAAGAACAACATTTCTGATAGAAGGTGGAGTAAGAAAGCGATCGAGGCTTTAAGTGGAATACGGATACCATGAAGTCATCCAATTATGCCTCATTAGCTCATTTCGGTAGCGACATAAACATAATTATTGTGGATCAGCAACAATAAGGTAATACGAATCAGGCCTCAGGTCGCATGCAATGAACAATGTAAACACAGAGACCTCACTGGGAATTTCTCAATAAAGGAATAAGCAGTTCCCTTGTCGAGTTACCAAATAAACAAGAAATACAAGGAGTACAAAACTTTGGAACTGCTTTTGAAAGGAACTGTGATTTCCCAGTTTTGATACAGCGAAACGTGTCTATAATGACCACCTTTGAGACCTGAAGAAAATGATCTTATAGACAAGTGGCCTTTCTGTCCAGGTTGATATCTATAGAAAGTGTCATTTTGGAGTTATGAAAAGTGGTCTTTATACACAGGTGGATGCTCTATAGAGGTGGCCACTAATACAGATCTGACTGTATCTGATGGAGAATTAAGAATGGTATAAAATCAGGACCATACTAGATGGTACTGTAGAATATGTATGTTGAGTGTTGATGCAAGAATAGAGGCAAGTGGATGTAGTTGAGTATATAAATGTGGCAGATACGACAGAGGGTAGCCAGCCCGTCCAAAGGCTCGAGAGTACAGATTGCGAGAGAGCGACATTACGAAATACAAGACATTTATAGCGACTGACGGAGGGCGCTGATTGGCGGTCTGAGTGCTGACGTAAATGCTTGATGAGACCGCCACAGTATAACAGAGGGAAATATCCAAATCAAGTAGCACTATTGCATGTAGCATCATGTACAACAAACCTGCGAGCAACTGAAGTCAAGAATCTTAATGTGAGCAACAAGTGCCTGGTCCATAATGTCAGTCGGCAAATCATCACTGTGTGCTAATTGCCACAAGAGACCGAGCACCTGAAATTGCGAGTACAGCGATAATATCACATCTATTACATGGAAGAGTTTAAACAAAGTAGGTGAATTCTGCAATCAGTCCAGAGGGAACCATTTGTGCAGCCTATTTATGCAACACAGTTGGTCCACTCTAATTTAAAGATTGTCCTTAATTTTAGTTTACATAAATGAAAAACATATACGAATAAAACAAAGCATGCGTTCATGTTCATGTTCCAAGACACTGTTACGCCAGCCAGAACACCTGACTATTGCATCACAGCATGCAAACAATATTAACCAGCAAATGCCAGCTATGATTAGGAGTTAACACATACACACATCTGTTATGATCTGATCTGCTGTGATATGTTACGATATGTGTATTTCATCTGTGTAGATCTCTGAATGTGTTCATGTATGACGAGGCTCGTAATCAAGTCACAACGAAGAACAAGAGTGACAGTGTCTTTGGTCATGAGATGTTAATGAATTGAATACAGTAAAACCTGTCTATAACGATCAACTCTGGGATCTGAGGAAAATGACCTTATAGACAGGTGGCCTTTCTGTCCAGGTTGATTGCTATAGAAAATGTTATTTTGGGGTTATGGAGAGTGGCCTTTGTATACAGGTGGTTGCTCTACAGAGGTGGCCGTTAGCCGTTAATACAGGTTTGACTGTGATTGGACAACACTAACTTGACGATAAATAGGAATGAGGTTGAACATCGAAAAGAGGTTGACTAAAGAAAGGTCGAATAAGCGAAGCTAACTCATCACAACATCCACTACTAGACCCACAGAACACTTTAATTGAATACCATGATGTTAGTCAACAAGAGTTGAATTTAAGTTGAATCTCTCTAGCATCCCACCCTGAGCTCCTAAGACTCAAAGCACAGACTGAATAAACTTCATGAGCAGGTTCTGCTTATCAAAACCACTTTGCTTAGCGTCTCAACTCAGATAATATTCCACACATTAGTTGCACCAACACAGGATACGATCCAAGTTAGACTCTCGACTATAGTGGAAAATTACCTTATGAGCAATGACACCCTCTTTGTCATCTTCAGCAAGTCTTCTGATAAGCTCCAGAAGTTTCTCTTGCTGCTTCTTGCTGGCTTCATTCCAGCTGACCTATTATGAAGGCAATGAACAGAGCTCACACACGCTGCTGTATGTATTTGAAGTCCCCGGCACACCACCATTAAAACAGGCATGGGTTGCAGTAGATAGAACAATTGACCTGCGCTACTGGCGGCGAGTTCAAAATATACAGAGCAGTCACCTTGTATGCACAATTCAAGAACCGCAAGTAGAACTCTTTGCTACTGGCAACACAATGAAATCAAAACATAGCGCTCATGGGTCGCCTTCTGGGCCATTGTTTGCGATGAACAATGCAAATTCTATTGCTAGCCAACGATCAAGAAGCAAGAGTGCGGCAGATCAAGCAAGTAGTTGTGCCACTACCTGCTCCCAACTCACATGCTTTAGCGATACTGTAAGTGTACCCAGGGCTTAAGAGCTCACAGACAGCAGTAGATGTTAAAATTCCTCTATAGAGCTAGGTTCAGCTATCCACATAGTTGCTACATTGTACAACAGTGCTATTTCAATATTCATGGTGAGTACATTCAGTATAATAATAACAACACAGTATGACACAGCTATGGATCAATGATCGCACTACACCACAGAAGCAGTTAATGACCACATACAAAAGTAACAAAATACAAACAAGGAAGTGTACCTGGAATCTGGAAAAGAGATGATCTAGCTGTTCTGCAGAGAAGTCCCACGCCAACTTTGCCAGAAGATCATGGACATTTTTAACAATTGCCTCGTGCTTGCCAATCTTGAAATACAAGACACAACAATCAATACATCATTTCTGAAAAACAACCTCAACAGATAAGCAAAAGTGATTGAAAGCGTCAAGGCACCTGCGCATCCCAAATGGTGTTAAGATCTTCGAGTGTGAGGGTTCGTGCTTTGATAGAGAATCGTATGATCTTCTCCAGCTTTTCAACGTACTGTTTGAGAATAAAAGAGACATAACTAGATACTTTCAGATATGTTTGAAACTAAAGAGAAAATAGCAAGAAACACGGCTGAGTTTCAATTACTTGCGGTTGATGTAGATTGTCTTTTAAAACAATTGCTAGAACCTTGTTTTCTTGAAGCCAAGACTGTAAAAAATAAATAAATGCAAATAGCCAATTAGTCACATATTGTGTGATATAGATCACATTATACTCATAATTCTATAACTAGCAGGCTGTCCTGAACCTAAGAATGTAAACGAGTACCCATCGGAGCCAGTCAAAAGACGATGTCAGCTGAAATGTCATAGTTATACCGCCAGGCACGCTATTGCCCCATGATCAAGGGCACTTGCTGTCAGCAAGGAATCTTGTTGAAAATTTTTATCGTCGCCACAAATGCAACAGTGAACTACAAATAGATCCATCATCATGTAATTTACTTAACCTCGTAAGTACTATCTACAGACAAAGCTGTAACATTTAGCAAAAGAGATATGTTGTACAGAATTCTGAGTGAGCGCTTCAAAAATGCACTTTATTGTATCTTTGGAGCATTGACTAAGAAGTCTTGCACCGACTCTGGAGAAATCCTCCACATAAAGTGACCAGTTTAATTGCTAAATCACGTATTGCATCTCATAATGCTACATCACATTGCTCACTTTGATAAAGCCATAATTATGTTAATTCATTCTTTGCTATGAAATCAGTAGTTGTCTATGCAGCTGGTCATTATGGGACGAAAAATATATACTGTGGTTATTTGAGTTACTGTAAATTTCCACGCTTAAGTCAAATTTCTTACATCCAGTTATTTGTTTAACTCATTGCCATTAGGTGAGAGTTTGGCGTCGGTGCTTGATTGGTGGGAGTTGTCATATCGTAAAGTAGCCGGTGTAAGTCATCATCATCATCATGTGACGCGTTCGGGAAGTGAGCCCCGAGGCGTTACCATACTCCATTTTCATACTGCTTTATAAGCGCTCCACCGCGACGGAATGGCTCAGTTGGTGCTCCAGCCAAAATAATCGTTGCCAAGGGTGTAGTTGGCCTCCGAAGAGCATGAGCAATAAGGCTTTCACGACGGCGAATAATGGTCGTAGAAGCGGGCTGCGATCGGCATCGCTTGTAGACTTCACTTGTTTTGATGATTTTAGGGTAATGTATGTCAAGTGCATGTCGGAGCAGTGCCGGTGTAAGTAAGCGATCATACGGTGGTGAAGCTGCAGAACCCGTCCCTTTCATAACCAAGTACCAGTCACACTGATAAGCAGTGGAAGGCTTACAATTACAACTTATAAGTGGAATGAGTAGGCCGAGGAAAAAAATCTCCTTGCTGTTACTCATAGGACAAGGCATCTTGCATTTGCATATAAACTAATTGTGAAATGTACGGCTAGTGATGCATAATGATCAACAGCAAGGCGTACATGAGATGGTTTATGCACAGGAGCAAACCGAAATCACTTCGAACTATGGGGGTGGCATTTTGGCTAGGTAACACTTACTGAAATAATATCACTTGTCAGAAACTCATCGTCATCAAATCCTGCATGTCGGTGATGGGAGTAGTACGAAACATTGCAAATGACACGGTTGATCTAAGAGAAAGAAAGAAAACACGATGCATCAAGACACTTTAATGACCTAAACTGTCACCTCGTATCCCGGCATGTATTTTATCCATAGGGATTGCCAAGCCCCATGATTTCTGCCACTGTGACCACATGAGGTGTTTGCAAAAGAGCTTCATCGTTTATCCTTACAATAATAACACCGTGCAATAAAATACAATGCATGGCAGATGCTAAAACAGCTGATCCTAACATTGCTGTGCAAACAACATCAGGACATACTGTATGCCTCTCCAATGTACACAATCATACGCAGAGTCTCAATAGTGCAATTGACTTTGGATAATCCACAATTTGAATTTTTGCAGCAAGTAGTATCCTTCTAAGCACAGACATATGGCAGTCTTAGCTAAGTTAGCTATCTTCGATTCAGTGTGGTGAGAAATACTAACGAGTCAGCCATTATTAGGCCACCTACAAGAAAACTGCAGTTAACAAGAACTCATACCGTGCTACGTGTAGCGGTCAACTTCATTTTGCAAACAAAGAAAACAATCCCTACCTCATTTAGGGCATTCATCTTCCCATTGAAGGACGATATTTGCAGCAGCCTAAAAATCAACAAATGAATACAAAACATTGTTGTACATGTGTAATGATTACATTGAGCTGGTCTCCAGTAGGGTGGTTTAAAATCAGGTTCAGATATCACATAAATACAATTAGCAAACTGGTGCTAAATATAAGACATTCCTGCAACACTTGTGCAAATTTCCACCCGGCAATTGGTTCCGTCAATGTTTCAAAATAGAAATTATCTCCCAACAGCTAAACCTTGAGGCCTTTGAGATACTTCTAAATGATAACATTGATTTTCTTTTCTTTATGTATTTGTTTTGGCAACTTAAACATTGTTTTACAGTCTTAGAGCTCAACATTTCAAATAATTATATATTTGGGACTACCTAATGGACAGCAAATACAAAAGCCCACTGATAGCCTCATTATAGCCACTGATTTTTAGCCTACCTCAATATCATCTTCAGTCTTAGCTTCTCTAGATCTCTACAGAGTTCTTCCTGATCGGGTAGCTTTGCAACTAAACTTTTCAGGCTCTGAATATAAACAAAAATGCAACATTAAATGTGCTAATAACAACTGCGGGATCTTACCAGATCCTTGCACATAAAATTACCTGCTCACAACAACATCAAGCTTCCTTATAGAGGAATTCGTCTTTTGGGAGTCAAACTAGTTTTTGAGAATCAGCATAATCAAGCATTAAGAGCAAAATGCACCTAATGTCAGCATTGCCACTTTGTACACACCTTTTTGGCAGCAAAACAGCTTTAAATAAGGAGTTGTAAACATTCTTATATAGTTTCATCCGTGCACATCTTGTGTTTGCACTGCTGTTCAGTCAAAATAACAAACCCAATCGCTTTTTGCTTTAGCAATGGTTTTCTAGAAACTGTGATAATGCAGTGTAGATTTGTGTCTGTGATAACATGTACCGACAAGTCCAATTAAAAACAACTTAGCATCTCAACCTGGCCTGCATGCACTGTGACATTTGTGTGAACCAACTGTGCCAAATTTGCCCCATTAACAATAATTTTATTTTCATTTTGCATATAAGCAGAACCAACCTTGATGATCAACGAGATTGCCTCATTCTTCGATTCTCCTTTGGATTCCTTCTTCAGCACGGTGTCCGTCAGTGTATCCAAATAGCTCTTGATGACCAGCTATTGTGATACAAACAACAGAGCAATAATTACCATGCTATTCATGATATGTCACATCAACAGAGCTTTAATGTTGAAAGCAAAGAGAGTACCTGTCGCAAAGTGTACAAACGGACGTCATCAATGAACACTGTTTCTATCGCACAAAAGCCTATTGGAGTATGCCGCATTGCTTGCGATCTGGTAGCTATTACAATTGCAAAGCAGTATTGGGAGGGGAGAGGGCGCAACGTTTAGGAAAGGAAAGTGTATGCTGATCAAAATTGCCCCCATAAGCCCACAAAATCCAACAGGTATTAAAACATGACATGTGTACAAACGGCCTTCAGCGCATAGCAAGTATCTTGTCGAACCTATTCGATACAATGTTGTGTTGAGTATCTGTATCATTGTTTGGTTCCCATTTTGTCAATCTACACATCAAGCAATACAAATCTTGATAGCCTATACTCCTGGAATGATAAATTGGTCTCATGTCCTTACCACAGCTGGCATAAAGTACTGTTCGATAGTCTCTTCAGAGAGATACTCTGCGCAATAGCCAAAGGGTCTACAAGTCAAGAAAATAAACAACAATGTCAAATGGCAAACTATTGAATGGCAAAAATCAGAGCGTACAAGCAAGGCACCTTTGTTGGTGAAGGGCCTTGTAGACAATCCTAGCCAATCATTTATCAAAGAATAGTAGAAACTTCCTGGAATGCCATCATTTATAATGGATGTATGCTAAGAATGGCTCTCTGGTGCAAATTCCCATAGCTTCCTACCTATTAAGTACCATCTATACCTAATGGCATTGTTTGTAACGAACTGTTTCTTACAACGTCAGCCTTTCTTACCACAAATGAAATGCCTCAGCAGCACGCCGAAAGGCATGTCACTTACAGCAGAAAGTTAAGTAACACCAATATTGTGTCAGTGACCCCTGGTCAGATTGCATCACATTTCAGCAAACTGCATAAGCAGGTCTTGCTATTAATTGCATAGTATCAGAAGAAATTGCTACAATTGTGCTATCGGCATACCCCCAGCGTCGCCCCCAGAATAGCCATAGGATAATGCAAGTGCAAAGACGTATGCAGGGCCGTTTTAACAAGTAGGCACTCAAAGCACGTGCTTTAGGCCCTCAGTCTGGATAGGCCCTTCTCAATGTCAGTTCCAATATTCAAATCTACATTATGTTCAGATCTAGTGCAATGTGCAATCAACTGCAGAGTGCTACTGAGTTAATTTGTTCCGATTTGCTGTTTGGAAGCTAAACCAAAGTCTTTGATATGCCAATGGGTGATCATTTTAACAGTAGTAAGTTTCGGGTTATTTAATCATTAAAAATTAGGCCCCCCTTGAGTAAAGTGCTTTAGGCCCTCTCGACACTTAAAAACGGCACTGGACGTATGTACACTTTACTGTTTAGCTGTGTTTTGCTGTTCTTTGAATAGCTGTGCTTCCAAGTCTGTTGTGTGAAGCCATACGCGCACCAATAGTCAGCGGGGCAGATTTCTTTTCTAAAAGACTGTCTATATCATTACCAACTTACTTGATGAGTGCACATATGAGATGAATATTCAGACTGCTGTTGCTCGTGACTCGCTTCTCCAGCAACGAGAAGCCATGAAGGTTGCCAAACTTATTGAGTAGATCAACCAGCCAGCCCTGGGAGCAAAAGTGATAAACACAAAGCATAAATGACAGACAAGAAACCACAGTCGATAAATAAAGGCATTGGCGTTCAATGTAATACCTTTGGCTGTCGTTGATCCACAGGCCGAGCATAGGAAGAGGAACTGATCTGGAATAACAAACAAGTGAAACACATTCATGTGACGCAGAGAAAGAAACGGAGAGAAAGAAAAACACCACATTAAGAGTTACAGGTAAGAAATGAACCTACCTCGCTGTTCAACGAATGTGTCTCAGATGGTCTAGCAGCATTGTAAATATGAAACCTGCACACAGGATGGTGAGAAAATAATAATAAAACAGTTAGGAGAGTTTTGCGGTAATGGAATGGCAGTAGAGAATCAAATCTCTGGAAATTAGCTTTCAAGTCCTCCAATATCAATTTCTCAATAAGAGAAAATTTTGGTGTGAGTTTTATCCCACAATGGCGACATGTAGACCCCTCATTCTCAGAGGAAATAACGAGAGAGAAAATCAATGCAAAAGCCTGGCCACACTATTGCTTTATCAGAAGCAAGTTACGAATAGCTAGTGGCGCGAGTACTTGCTTATCCTGCCACAAGCTGACTTCTTGGTGTTTGGTGAGCAACACTATTTCAATCCGAAAAAGGCCCAAGATAGGACCAATCAGCACTGCACTTTGCTTTTTTGTTCAGTTTTGACCAATCACTAACAGCTAAGTATTCTACTTGCATCCGCTCACTGTTCTGGAGCTACGCATGGACTCTTCAGCGTTTGCAAACAGATCCCAAATCACATGACTAAGGCAAATCGTGGAGTTAAGCTGTAAAATAAACAATCCAATTGTCATGTGCTCCAATTACCTAGAGCTAGGATTGAATAGAATGGCAAGCAAGTCCAGCAATGGAAACCAGTCATCTTCCAGCTTCAATACACACAGCTGTACAAGTTTCTCGGCATTCTTCAATATGCATTTCTGTCAAATACAAACAAAGATTTCACAAACAATACAAACAGGAAGCATGCATAGGAGCAATGAAATGCACCTCAAGAGTTGAAACAAGGAACAGAGGTTGCAAACAAGACAACACTCACATGAATTTCAAACTTCCAAGTGTTCACGGCATCGTCAAGCAAGATCTTATTGAATGAAATTGTCAGTCCATCCTTGATAAAACGTTGGCAAGCTTCGCTTTTTTCATCAATTCCTACAAGCAATGACAGCGCAAGAACTTCAATCCAACTTTAGAAAATTAAACTGAACAAAACAAGCAGAAGGTCTTGATTCTAACCTCAATATAAGGGCATATCGCGCATCTAAACAAAATTTACAGCTCCAGTATTTGAACTTTGAATGCTACACAGTGGAGCCCGCTTAATTTGAAGTGTCAATGGACCAACAAATATACTTCGAATTATGCAAACTCCGAATTAGAAAACCGCAGAGAACAAAAGACTTCCTATGAACAATAGGGACAGAACAATATATCATAGATATGGAAATGACGAAGGTGTAAATTGATTCATTCATCCAAATCACATCCATCCAGGATGCAGTTATTGTTGTGACTATAAAAGCAATCTGACACCATTTTTATGCTATGCCTGTCAGTTAGAGGAATAGAACTAAAAAATGAAGCATAAACAAAAGAATCTGGCAAAATAATGATGCCGCTATTGTTAAGACTTTGAATTAGAAGATGTAGAATAGCCCAACGGGTTGATCTTGCGCTTCGAGTTACGCGGATATTCGAGTTATAAAGTTCGAATTACAACTAGTATTTAACAATAGAATCTATCGTTATTTTCAAAGGTTTGAAAAAATCCTTCCAATTAGAGCAAATTCTTCGAAAACTTGAAATAGAGATATTCGAATTAGGCAGATTCCATTGTACTGCTATTACGCCAGGGTTAAATATTGGATGCGTGATGATCTGCTGAAAAGAATATGCTGATGATGATACCGATAATATGATACCGATAGCTAATGATTCCACAATCGCAAGAACAACAGTTCTGTTGAGCTCAACTAGGACTGCTGCTTCAAACCATAGAGTGACAGACTGCTGGAGTGGTTGCATCATGCATGACTTTTGAGGAGGTCTGTATTTGCATTTAAGAGTAATCAGTTGTTTTGTTATGCTCTTCCCTCTACATCCAAAGCTGATTGAGGCTATATTGGTAGAATGCGCAACTATGGAATTGGTCTTGAGGAGCAGCACGTTAGGATGTTTGTTTGATTTTTGTTTTCTAGAGGCTACAAAATGTTATCATTCAATATGATTTTGTTGTTTTGTTTCAGGCAGGGAAGCTAAACACGGCCAGAAGATACAACAATAGCCTATAAGTGCAAAGACACTTCATTGCCCGCCAGGCCGACACATTTGATAGCCACAGAAGAGAAGTACAAAACATAAATCTTCACTCTTAGCTCGTGCCAGGACAGAAATTTTCAGAGTCCAGACAAAATCTAAAGGTGGAAGGCTGTCAAAACAGCACAGCCACTTGCCAGTGCTCTCAGCTTTAACCAGGGCTAATGTCACACCAGCCTCTAACTCTCAAGCCCCTGGATTCGCCACTGTTATCAAGAGTTTGTGATCTACAGCTGAATCCGGTTTATCAAAACAGAATCACAAATAAACAAACTGTCATAACATACTAACACCTCAGATCAGCTTACGTTTTCTGGTGAGTCTGATTGTGGCCTCCAGTAGAACTTCAAGCTCTCCATTAGGCAAAACTGGAATCACCCATCGTGGATTGCTAACCATCTCATCGAGGCGGGCAAGCTCTGCCATTGGGAAGCACGGCTCTCCATTCTCGTCAAAATCCCCATCAACAACTTGTGTTTCATCAACAATATCCAACTGACCAAGTGCTTTGCCTACATCTTCAATCAGAGGAGACTTGGCTGGCGTCCCTTCCGTATTTTCCAATTTGGTAGAATCGGTTTCATCCTTTTTATTGGTATCACGATCAGTATTTGGTTTCTGCCCAAGATTCCCATTGGCACGTGGTGTGACAGTCATGCCCACAGCAGGGCTATCCTTGACTTTCCTCGCAATGTTTGTAAGCACTAAAACAGAGTTCCAACATTAGCATCAGTCACGTTGCACATCAATCGTTACCAGAGAGCAAGTGAACATAGCCCAATCTGTAGCAGTAGCTAGTAGCTGTCACTCGTATCAACTATACCTCGAGTCAATAAACGACTATGAATATTACCACATACATATGAAAACAATGCATGTATGTCAATACTGTAGTATACTCATTACAAAGTGACAAAAACAGCAATTTTTGCATGTCTATATATATATATGGTACAAAGTTCACAAGAAAGGAAGTAACAATTGTGGAATCAACCAAATAAAACAATTCATCAAATACTAAAACTGCTAGACTGAATTTGAAGCTACAGTGTAGCCTCGTTAATATCACCATGGTTTTCCAGCCAAAAATTGTGACAATAAGCGGGTTTTGTTATTAAGCGGGTACAAATAGTTGATTCTGACAGAGCTTGGTTCCCAGATTGAAATGATATTAAGCGGGTTGTGATATTAACCGAGGTGACATTAACAGGGTTACACTGTAATCCAAACAAAATGGCAGCTTCTAGAGAGAATTCAGTTTGCGGTGAGTGTTATTAATAATCTGACAGCACACAAGCTATAATTCTGTATCACACATGTGTGGTACATACTTAGTGTTGATGAAAGCTTTAATAATCTTAGTAGTTGGACATCTGTTGCCATAGTTATGCCCTGTTATCATGCATAGATATTGTATTAACCCTTGTCCTGCTCATAAAACTAGTTAAATGAAGACTTGAAGCTGTATCGATTGCTGATTGGTTGATCGCTAGAGACTAACTATGTGATTGGTTATATATTGCTACTTTTGAAATGTTTTTAAAACGTGTATCCACGTCATCATCATCATCATTTATTCAGATTATCCAATCAGATACAAGTTCTGTTTTTCATGGAGCTGAGTTCACAGACTAATACATCATAATAAAATATTGAATAGCAGGACAAGGGTTAAACGGATGAATAAAAGCAATTATTTAGCAGGGGCAAGCACATATGAGTGTCAACTGCAATATGGTACATTGTATTATAATAATTCTATAAATGACACAGATATTATACTAATGTGGCTTTACAAGACTTAACCCTTGTCCTGCTTATAAAACTAGTTAAATGGAGACTGGAAGTTGCTTTATCGATTGCTGATTGTTTGTTTGCCAGGGACTAACTATCTGATTGGTTATATGTTGCTACTTTTGACTTGTTTCGAAAACGTGTATAAACGTCAATAGCAGGACAAGGGTTAAGCACATGTCAACTCAAGTCTTCAGCCAAGTTGGCTTGTGCGCTGCCTCCGGTTGCAATATTATTGATAGCCTCCAGTTAACAACTACAGCCATGGCGTGCATGCTGTCATTGGAATACCACATCACATTCAATGACATATAATAATATAGGCTAAACAAAGAGGCAGTCCCTCTTCCTCTAAATGCACTTGTTGCATACACTATGCCATGAATCACGGTCAGACATGGCTGACAAAGTAACATGAAGTGTCATCTACTGAGTGATTATATCTGTTTAGATGCAGATAGTTTTAAACCCAACTCTCTATTGTTCAAGATACATAATAAAATAGGTATATACATGGACATAATCGCAAGACTGTAAGGTGTCAGTTGCTTTTGATATATTTGTCATCAATAAAAGATAAATGATAGGCGAATACAGGTAAAATATCTTACACACTTACGTACAGCCTAAAACAATTACCAGTGAGTGCTAAGGTCTACTTTATCTAACTGACTTTTGAAATTATAGATTGCGGTGGCTGCTGCATAGTTTTCAGGCAAACTGTTCCAAATCGGAATGACACGGTTACAAAATGAATACATCGAAGAATTATTATTGTACAGAAATCTAGATTGTAGTTGAGGGGAATGTCCTCTTAAATCTATATCTATATTTCACAAACGTTTGTCTGTTTGTATATATGTATGCATGTCTGTTCAAAACCAGGCACCTGCCACTTATGTTCAAGTACGGAGTTTCTGACGTTTGGGAAAAAAGGAAAAAACACGGCTCTGGTTGTGCACGGTTTTCAAAACACATCGCACAACGCAAACGCTCAAACCAGGTCAAAGTTGAACAATGCAAATTGGTGCAGAATCTAACGGAGCCGTTTTGGAAAAGGTCGTCTTGAGGCCGAGCTATGTTTTCTGCAAGTTTGACGAAATTAGCGATGTGGTATGGGCACCTCCAGTTTTCTGTGCTTGCCTTTGCAAACCGTTGCGCTCGAATGGTTCGAAAGGATCGATTTCAGTCTCTTGGGAGCCGTAGCTCAGCTGAGAAACAATGCGCACCATTCAAAGCTGGCTGAAGTTGCATAGCAAGCGGAGAACTGTGATATGTATTGGACAAATTAATATCCACCCAAATGTGAAGCAACGACGCTGGACGCAGCTGCGTTAGCAGCGCGGACCAGCTAGTGATACTTTAATTTGCCAATAACGAAAGTTTGTCTTTGGGGACATCCACAAGTTGTTGACATAACAGTGCAGTTTCCAATAACCCCAAACAAAGGTAGTAGACATTGAGAAAACAGGTCCAATAGCCATCTCCAATCTTCATTAAAAGGAAAATATCCCATTTTGCTTAATATCCCGCCAAACCAATATCCACTAGTAAGTCACAGTACAAATCTCATACTCTGACCTCGTTTTATATCCCACCTTGCTTAACGTCGCGTTGTTTTGCTCATATTTCGTGTACAACTCGTCTACTGTCTCGTTTTAAGGATGTGTCACTTACATAAAGTTTGCAATACGGAGCCTAAAAAACTTATCACTTCTTGGTTGACTAGAGTCAGTTATTGATTTTGTTGTTATTGATTTTAAAATTTAAGGCTAATCTCTATCAATCATCGCTAACTGACATGTTCTTCCTGTTGCTCATGAATGAACATTTACAACACAATAGAAATGGTTGCTTTTAGTTAGTCTGGTTGATATCCCACCTCGCTTTATATCCCACTTTTGGTCTGGACAGAGGGTGGGATAATAAGCAACTTCGACTGTATCAACATTCGATTCTATTATTTACGTCGGTTGAAGGTTTTGAACCAAACTCACGCCGGCAAGTAGACATCATAAGATCTTTGAAAGACGTTGTTGACAAAAGGAATCACTGAAGCTAAATATGATTCCGTGAGGAGTTTCTATTCTCCACTAGTGTATTGAGGGATAAAGCTATTCAGAAAAGATTACATCTTAACAATAGAAAATAAATAAAGTGAAATAAAACGGTACATAATCTGATTTAGCGGTTTTCATATACCGTAACCCATCTGTTTAGGTAGCAGAATGTCGTGTAACTGTGGAGCGGTTGGCAATGCATGCCGCAACACAAAAAATAAGACGAAAGTATTCCAGAAATACAAATTAGTCAGTAGCTAAGGCGTTATTTTTATCCTAATTCCAACAAATTATGGGATATCATGCAAACTGGCAACAAATAATGCAGCCAAGAGGCCAATGTTGTCAACCTACCAAGGACTCAAGGTTTGATGAAATAAGCATTCGTTATCCCCGTATTTAACAGGTTCACGACGGAAAAACACTTCCAAATCAAGTAATTGGTAACATTATATCCCTATAGGCTGATAAAAGAATCCATATCCATGTCTGTAGTATAAAATACCCTGCATTTGAGCACGCAGCTCACTAATGCAGTCGACAACATGATTTTATTTTGAACCGCTTTCTGCTGAGGGAAGTCTGGAGAAGATGCATTCTGGGAGTTGGGGAGCAGTCTGCCAAGAAATCTGGGCTCGACCCAAACGATGACGTCATGGCATCCCCCAAATTCCCCTGCGAATGTAAATGAACATTTGCAATTCTTTAAAAGTAAAATAATTAATATATTTTTAGCTAATACTGCTCTATGTCGATATTTCTACCTAAGGGAACTTTTGGCTTTAGTATTTATATTTTATTTACAGTTTATGCTGAATGCTGATTGTGTGGGTTGTACAATTTTTATTGCGTGCGTCAGTATCATGTGGTACAGGTTGATTTTCCAAGAATTTCATATAGTTGTTATAGACTATCAGAAATGATTAAATTCAAGTGTATACAATTTCTTGGTGGTAGAATACGCTAATTAACAAGACCCCAGTGGGGTCATGCAAGTTTCCATATTCGGTTGAAAAAGTAGTCAATGTTCCTTTGTTCTCGTGTAAATCTGGCTCAAACATCCCTTGTTTCACAAATGTTTTTACCCGAAATGTTTTCATGTTTCTTAATACAGACAATAAGTCAATGATACTGTATCTGCTCCCAACGGTTGGGCGATGTTCCCCTGTTCCCTGTACCCATGAGGGGACTCATTAACGACATCGGCTGTATGAGATAAAGCTATTGCTAACTAAGGGCCAAAACGATATCTGCCATACGTGCTCTTTACATAGTTTCAATTCATAGAAAGATTTGAAAAATAGATTTTTGACGCACACTTGCCACTTGGGCATTATTTTGATTGATCTTGCATTTGACGACATTTGAGTTACAAATTGCGAGGCTGAGAGGTCACGTGACTTTCCATCATGCTCTCGTTCGGCAATCAACATCATACTTCGGTTTGGCGCGAAGCTAAATTTCTGACGCGTTGTAGAAGCCAATGGATGTAGTTTACAACAATTCCTGTGCTCAGGGAGGCCAACAGTCAAATTGAGATGTGCTCAACGAATTTGCACGTTTCTCTATGGCGTCAGCTTCTCGAAGCTCAAGATGGCGACGAAGAGAAGTGGCTTGAATCTGGTCGAACGTTACTGAAATTGCATCAGTCTTTGCTTTGTCGAGCTTGCAGACGACTTTGTCAAAAGCCTTTTCGATCAGATCGATGTTCTCATTTGGTCTGCCATAATTGTCTGGATTGCCGGTCACCATATTATGCTGGTTGTCGTTGGTGCAAAAACTCAACAGACCTTACGTTTGCCAGCGAAAGCGAAGACATCATTCGTCTATTCCTTCTCACGTGCGACTTAATATCCCGTTCAGCAACAGCAAGAGGACAATTTGTAACGTGCAAACGCGCGAGTAATAGCGTATGGAAATGTATTACTGCCTGCTTAGAGCAATTTGAAAGTAACAGCACCGGAGAAGATAGCTCCCTCGGAGATTCAACTTGTTCTTCGACTTCTAGCAGCAACGATGCTGAAACATCAATGGCCTCCACTCCTGCGAAGCCGTCACCTACCACCAGCTTCGAATCAAAGTCACCAGCAGGTCCATGCCTAGATGAAGTATCCCCTGTAAGCATGGAACTAGAAGATGTCAACAATAACAACAGCAAAATCAATGAGGAACAATGTGACAATCACAATGGTATGGTACATGAAGATACAAAGCGTTTCAAAATCACTTTGAATCATACGAAACCAGTGTTGAAAGACTTGCACATTAACTTAACCAAAATTAAACACAGGCCAAAGCGTTTTCATTTCAAAGGCACAGTCTATCGACCTCGTAAAAAGAAAAAAAGCTCACCAGTGAAGAGCAAGGTTAGCGAGGAGAACTACACAGATTGCAGTGCAGTAACTGCTGTTTGTGACAGCAATGGTGTGTCCGCAACAGATTCCATGGATGTAAATGATGGCAGTGAATCAATTACACTTCTTGATAGCAAAATGGCAACTGCTACTTATGATGGATTAAGTCATACAGACCACGTCACCAAGAACGTGGAAACGATTTCAAGCAAACAGGCATTTGGTAATAAATGTTACTGTGGAAAATTATCGAAATCCAAGGACTTTGTCAGCATTTGCTCGCAATCACGGTGTCCATGTTTTCGGAGCCACCGTGCATGCACAACATGTCAGTGCACCCACTGCTCGAACCCTTACACTGAATGTAATCAACAATCACAGCCGTCTGCTGATGGAAGCGATAGCAGTGATATTGACATTGAAATTCTTAGCTAATGCCAATCCCAAGTTCTGTTGAGTTCAATTATGTTGTGTCATCGACAGGTTTAAATTCTCAAGCACAGGCATTGTAGGTAGAATTGCAGTTGTTTTTTTATAGAATTATAAATCCTTGTATAATAGCATGCTCGGTTGCTATAGAGATATGTGAAGTCCGCTCACATAGCTGCAATAAGAATTATTATAACGCTTTTTAATATTTTACAATTTGTCGTTAGCAAGGAACAGGACAAGGTAAAGGAAGAGATAACTTGATTTATGTTTCAGTCATCTAAATGCTTTTGTTTTGAATCTTTGTGTCTGTTAAGGCACAGTGATAACCAACTAACCATGTTGGAAAAATGGCCTTGTATTTAATGGAGGGGGTGAATGTGGCTCAACCTCCAGAGAGTCAGTCATCTTGTCATGCTTTTCCTCGATCTATCCTATAGGGAGTGGGGAAATGGGCTGGTACCCCTGTGTAGCCATGGAAACCTGTCTTGTGAAGCATCTCGTTAGGGCTGACGCTTGTCGCTTCCATTTTGCAACAGCTACCTGCCGACTTTCTATTTACGGGCCTTCGACATGACATCGTTGCTCCGCTTTCGGTCTCGGGAAGGGAAAACATGGCCGAAAGACACACAGATTTAACTTAAAAGGCACTTCAACGCTCAGGTGTTCAACAGCGGCGGAATGGAAGCGCAAAGTACAAAACCCTCACTCCTACCTCGCGTCCGAAAGGTGCCCAATGGGCCCGAGACATCGCAAGAGTTCTGGAATCTAAATGTGCCGATTTTGATATAGCTCAATTCTTCCATTAAGGCGCGTTGATGGAGCGTAGCTCATTGCTGATGCTTGCTCCGTTCGAAATAGGACTGACCTCACACCTGCCCCCACCCCAAGTTCTATCCCTGATAATTTTACCCAAAAATTGCATTTCCAATTCGAGAAATTCATTCAATGAGTTGTGCTTGACTGTGACACTTTTCTGTAAATCTCAAATGGAACTTAAAGAGTTTCACAGATTAGATTAGACGTTTCGCAAAGTGAGCAATTACCACATCAATAATAATAAATAATAATTATGCTTTATGCTTAAAGAGCCCGTGGCCGACCATGAACAAAGAATTACCAATTATATGCAAAGGCTATAATAAACAATGATGCTAGCTCAGTGTCAATGGATGATGTTCATTCTTGACATGCAGGTTCAGATGTCGCTAGACCGCTTGTTTCATGTCTGATTCAGTGTGGGTGCCTGTCCATCAAATGGAGAGTCCATCCAGCTTGAACGTAGTCTGCCACGACCACAACTGCTGCCTGCTGGGAGCGTTTGGATGAGATCACTGGCTACATTTGACATGATTTAAATAGCAGTCAAAGTGACTAAGTCCCCTATATTGCTGCTCAATCATGGAGAAAGATCAACCTTAAGAATCAGTCGTGCCACTGTATAGTATTTGCATGCCATGTCGATATAAGTTAGTATTCAATTATATCAAGAACTGACTATGGGTTTTCGAATAAACTATTATCAATCAATCAATCGATGTGACCATATATGTATCCCCAACCGACTCAGCAAGACCAGTGAAACACAATTGCCATATACGTGCACCTACATCAAATGTACAGTAACAGTCAGATGCATCCAACCTAATGCCTTGAATCAAATTCATCAAAGCCAAGGCGACCCTGGCTGACAAAGTTTAATCAAGTTTGTTTGCAATTACAGTCTATTGCAAGCATGAAAAGACATTTGTATTACGTTTACCATCTTCATCTACAAAATGTTAACTGTCCAATTAACACTCTTAATTTTACACAATTAAATAACATAAATGTGCAAAAATCCCATGTCCAAATGTAGATCATCAGACAATGACCGTGCATTGATTAATGCATTGTAGTCGTGCCGTCATTAGTGGCTATCATTAGCACATTCTGCATTAGTTCAAGGGAGCATGCACAAGTTCAGTTCCTTTCTAGATCCAATTCTTCACAGCCGCATAAGCTGACTTGCAAAGGTCAATGGTCCCAGAAAGGAATCTAACCTCATCCGCCGCGACCAACATCTGCAAGAATGCAACAAAACAGTACAACGATATGCCTACTTCATTCTAACTAGGCAGTGAATCTATGAGACAAAATTGACGGATGGCATTGTTTTGGAAGTAGATTCGATCTTGCCGACATGCCTGAGAATTTTGGATATATTTTCTTATCACAGTACGTAACACCCGTAACGTTTTAGCGCATGCGCACATTATTGTACCAAATACAATCCAGTCAAGACTGACTGTAAATCGTGACAAAGTGTCAGATGTGATTGTAAACTATTTTAAGATATACATCATATATATAACGACAACGACAACGCCAATCGATGAGAAAGTAGGAGAATTTGGTGAAAGAAGACGTCAATTGTTTGTGAATTTATATCTTCTATTCTCTTTACTTGTCTTTACTCTCTGGAACTGTTGGATTGTTGGATGCTATGCTAAAACTCTATACTCTGTCTAGTACATCTGTCCGTTAAGAGGTTTAAAATCGGTTTGCCCGATACAGGCATCATTGCCTTCTTCCCTTTTATCATTGTAGGGGAAAGTATGAGAAATCTACTGAGCTTTAGTATTTCTTCTGTTATAGTTTCTGTTTACGTATTGCATGGTAGCCTTTTAAATATAGATTTTTTATTATGATTGCATAATGATATCAGCATGCATTTTCATTTTGAGTTGATGGCCCTGAGGAAGAGAAGTCTTTGACTTATCAGGCTCCATATTAAACACAATAAGGATTAAAAACAAAGTATGTTTTATACAAATAATCCAAATAAATAAATTTACTTTGATGACAGAGGGGACCCTGCATAACTACTAATAGGATGTAACAAATTGAAATACTGATGTTCCGACTATGACATGTCAGACTGAGTCACTGCCCTGTTAAATCTTATGCTAGCCAACGGTACTGTCCATTAACAACTGTGATCAATTCGTGAACGAAAAGTGGAGGCTAGTATTGTTTAACCCCTGTTCTGCTGGTAAAACTAT
Source organism: Calvadosia cruxmelitensis (assembly GCA_900245855.1). Lineage (NCBI taxonomy): Eukaryota > Metazoa > Cnidaria > Staurozoa > Stauromedusae > Kishinouyeidae > Calvadosia > Calvadosia cruxmelitensis. Next base: position 17,536 of record OFHS01000081.1, on the reverse strand, counting down.
ATAAATGAAGACTTGAAGTCGCTTCACCAATTGCTGATTGGTTGCTTGCTAAGGACTAACTATCTGATTGGTTATGTGTTGCTACTTTTGACCTGTTTCAAAACGTGTATACCAGTCAATAGCAGGACAAGGGTTAATGCCTTCAAATTTCAAGGAGGCACTTGAAAATTATCACACAGCATCGGTGGTCGCACAAACACCCCATTGATTATACCGCAACACAAATTCACTGCATTAATTACCTCGCCGATTTGGTCTGAATGACGACTGTGAGCTCTGTCCCATTAATGGGTTGTAATCTAAAACGTAGACATAAATTACAACAATTATGTGATGAACTGGTTATATAATTAAGAAAAATATCGAAAGGTACAAAAGAAAGGAAGCAAAAAATCGCATTAATTTATAAGTATGTGGGAGACATAACATTACATAATATACGTCAGTGTCGTTTGATCAACGCAATATGGGTTTGTAGTTTGTACTTTATAACCATCCTCTATCAGATTGTTTCCTCGTCAGTGGCGTAGCCAAGGGGGGCC